>CM045763.1:113034946-113259273 GCA_025200525.1 Camellia lanceoleosa | reverse complement strand
ATTATATAAATCATAAATATTTAAAAATTTTAAATTTATATCACATTATTTATTAGTATTTTAATTAATATATTATTTAATATATGTGATACCACCGTTATTTAATTGATTTATCACTCTAACCCCTGATTGACATCCAATCGAGACAAAGTACTATCCTCGACTTTGTAGGTGTAGAGCTCAATGAATCCATCATAGGTGCCGTCAACATTTTCCATATCCCCAAGGAGATGATCTTCTCAGATTACCTATTGGTTTCGTTTGAAAAGAAAGGTTCGGTTAAATTAGGAGTTATTTTAATTAAAAACAAATAAAATAAATTTTTTAAGTTAATAAGATAAAATATCAGATTTAACTAATAATTATTATATTTTTTCTTTTATAAAAAGTTAAAAAAGTAAAAAAAAAATTTCTCAAATGAGACTTTTTAGTCTCGATTAGGTTAGTTTGAGAAGGGTTGACTTTTTGACTTTTTAGCTTTTTGGTTATTTTAGCTTAAAAGTTTAGTTTGGGAAGAGTTTTTGATTTTTGGTTTTTGACTTTTTGTGAAAAAATAATATAATGATTATGAGTTAAATGTGATGTTTTGTTTGCTGTGACTAAAATAGTTTATTTTGTCTTTTATAACTATTTTAACCACAAACTATCTTGTTAAACGAATCCTTAAAATAGTTAAAATACCAATTCACTTTTCAAACAAACTCATAGTCAAATTTTACCTCACAAAAAGGCGATTTGAAAAGTTAATTTTTTTTTTATATAAATATTTTTACTTTTTTATGTATAAAAAATATCATAAATGATATGACTTAAAATAAATTTAGGCCAAGTTTGGGAAGACTAAATAAGTGCACTTTTTGTCTTTTTGAACTAAAAAATTGAGGTTGAAAATATAGATGTTTGGGTTAATTTTTTGACTTTTTATGAAAAAATGTGTAATAAAAAATTATAAAAATTAGTTTTTAGAGAAAAATTTGAATTGAAAATTGTGTAGCCGTAATTGTTGACTTTTGGTGAATGGTGTTAACTTTTTAACTTTTTGAGTAACTTTTTGGCTTTTTAGATTATTTGGGAGTATTTAAAATAAAAATCAAAAGGTAGCCTTTTTTTTTTTTTTTGACTTCTCAAACGGCCACAAAATAACTAAAATTATATTATATGTTAATTAATATTCTTTCTTATTTTGTATGCAAGGCATGTTAGCTCCAATTTCTTATTTTGGATGTAAGGCATCTTAGCTCCATTTTCTCAAGTGTCATGCATAAAAAGGCCTAGTATTGATGTTAATTTACATTAAAATGAAAATATTGGTTTGCCACACAATGGTAAAATTTCGTGGCCTGATTATATTTGTTTAAACTAATTTTAAAATAAATAGTTTAAAAGAGTATTAATTAAATAAGGTAAAGTACAGGGATAAGTAGATCAAAATTGTCAAGTTTATAATAAAGTATGACTTAAATAATTGAGTCTAAAAACAAAAATCTACGCTCAAAATTCGAAAAATCCAACCGGCTGCCGTTGCTGAAAGAACTACAAGAGGTATAAATACTGGCAAATCCTTCAGTACACAACCTTTATAATATGTACCTTTATTATATACATTTTTGTGGGGATGTATTTTCTGAGCACCAACACGTGGCCGAGGTGACACCGAAGTGTCAACCGAGGTGCCATGTGACTTGACAGATACGCCGAGGTAATGTCGGGGTTGCCGAGGTTATCTCCGAAGAAACCGGAGTCTGAGATAAGCGGATAAGGGACAAGAGTCCTAGAAAGAAGGAAGACTACAAGATGGATAAGGATAGTGTTCTTAGGGAGTCTATCCTTATCTCTTAAAAAGTCCAAAGTAGATCCGGAGTTGAAGTCCATAGAAGTAAGACTTCTAGTGGGACTAGGATAAAGAGAGACTATAAAAGAAGGGCACCCCCGGCGGGTCTAAGGTACGCAATTTGTAGTCTTGAGCAGTAATTTTAGCACTTGTTATCTTTGAGAGATACTGACTTGATCGTCGGAGTGCCCCCGGGTAGAAGAACCACCGCCGGAGCCTTTTCTTTCTATGCAGGTTACAGGGAGCCGTCTACTCTGCCTGTATTCTACCGTTGAATCACTAAGGAGGGCAGTGTGATCGGAATTTATCTCACACAATTTGGCGCCGTCTGTGGGAACGAAAGAAGAGTAGATGGCCAGTAACGCGCAGAAGGAAAATATTGGGGATGACACTCCAGCTGGGAGTGGAAAACCCGTCGATCCTAACACTGAAGGAGGAGATCATAACGAGGAAGTTCGTGATCAGAATCACGCAGAAAAAGGCGTCGGCCAAGATGGCGACGCATCGAAGAAAGCGCATCAGGAAAGTACTATAACGAGGATGACCTTCCAGATTCCGGAAAGACAGATGTCCGAGGAGGGATGAAGAGGTAAAGGAGATGGCAAACAAGTTGGCAGACCTTCAATCGGTCCCAACTTCATGATGCAATAATGTCATGCACCTCGCGCCGCAGACACACCAATGCCAGAAAGAACGCCCAAGAAGGGACGGAAAGAAATCAAGCCCTCAAAGACACGAGGAGCGGAAGGTACTCTCACCGACCCTCCAGGAAGTCGGCCGAGAAGAGCTAAGAAGAGAAGAGTCCCGGCGACATATCGCGAGAAGGAAGCACCCCAAAGAACATCGCCGGCGGATATTGTGTTTCGATCGTCTGCGGAGAAGGATCGAAAAGGGGCCACCATGAGGCCGAGAGTAGTCGCGCCAAAAGAAGCCCAATGACATGAGTGCAGAAGAAGTAAAGAGGACTTGAGAGATTACCTCAAGAGGAAACAGGAGAATGCCGAGTCAAGTAACTTCCTGCTAAGCCGAGGACTCCATTCTCGGCGATAGATTCGTCAGACCGAAAAGATTCAAAGATGCCGAGACTCCAGATATATAATGGTAAGTCCTGACCCTAACTTCCATGTTGGATTATTTTTGAATTCAACGAGCCGCTGTTTCACAAAGTGTTCCTTCATCCTTCGGGAGATTGCATCGACCGTTCTACAAACTACCGAAGGGCGTGAAGAGCTGGAAGGCTTCGCCGAGATGTTTGTTGCCGTGTTCAGAATAAAACAAACCGCACCACTAAGGGTGGATGCGTTGATGGCCTTGAAAATTAGCAAAGACGAAAGTCTTAGGGCTTATGCAAAGGGGTACTATGAGGTGTTCAATCGAATATCGAATGCAACCAAGCGTGTCTTTTCAAGAACGGCTCAAGGATGACTGTCCATTGCGGAAGTCTTTGGCGAAAACCCCGCCAAAGAGCATGGAAGAACTCATGGCGAGACGAGCCGAGGAAGATACCTCGGGGAACAAGGAGACGAGGACAGAAAAAGGCAAAGGCTCGCCGAAGCGAGGCCGAGGTTACAATGGACAGAACAAACAGGAGACAGAGTTGAGGGCTAAGCAAACAGTGACGACGGTGTTCCGAATTCCGGTCCAAAAAGTCCTTGACCAAATTCGAAATCAGCCCTACTTCAGGGCGCCGGCAAGAGCACAAGGAGAATTCATGGGGAGAAACCTTGGTAGGCGTTGTGCCTACCACAATGAGCAGGGTCACCCAACTCAGGGTTGCAGAGCCCTTAAAGCACACTTGGAAGATCTGGTGAGGCAAGGCCATATAAGAGATCTTGTGGATGAAGCCAGAACCAGGGAAGAGCAGGCACGATTGCCTCAAGCGCCAGCCTCTCCTCAAAGACAAAGAACCACGCGTGTGGACCTCGGTGGTTGATGTGATCTACTCAAAGCGAGGGAAACACAGAGGGTGAAACATGCAGCACGTCAACCAGGTCGGACTTAAAAGACCTCGGCCTGAAGATTGCCAAGGACCAATGATAACCTTCACAGAGGCCGACCTTGACATGGTTCAGCACCCGCACAATGATGCCCTGGTAGTATCCCTCCAGGTTGGGGAGTGCCAGGTGAAACGCATCTTGATTGATCAAGGCAGCTCCTGCGACATCATGTATGTCAGATGCTACAAGGAGTTAGGCCTTCACCCTGATGACATGGAGCAGTCAAACGGCCCGATGGTCGGCTTCAATGGAACGCCGACATGGCTTTTAGGCGCAGCAAGCTTAGAGGTACAAGCTGGCACGAAGAAGACGAAGACAGAATTTATTGTGATTGATACGCCTTCGCCTTACAACATCATCCTGGGGAGGCCATGGTTGCATGCAATGGGTGCAGTTCCCTCAACCTTGCATCAACTGCTACGATTCCCAACAGAACATGGGATTGAGGAAATAAGAGGAGATCAGTTGCAGGCGAAAAATTGCTCCATGGCAGCAATGAAGTTAACCTGCAGCATTCGAGAACCAGAGGAAGCAGAGGTTCAAGAAGAGGACATGAAGGTCCTAGATGACGTCGCAAGGAGCCGACCGAGAAAAGTGAAGAAGCATTGAAGAAAATCTTCCAAGAGGGCGATGAGGAACGCTTCTTTCTTCTCGACAGATTAGTCGAAGAAGAAGAAAGGGAGTTGGAAGCCTTTCTCGAAAAAATATCGAGGTGTTTGCTCGACGCCTAAATGCCCGCATTGACCCCGAGGTCACATGTCACGACTTAACGCTGATAGGTCGGGCCAAACTGCGGATACAACGAGTCAAGGCCGACACGATGCACATCGGCGAAAGGAAGAGGAAGTAGTCGACTTCTAGAGGCCGTGGCTATCAGAGAAGCCAATTATCCGACATGGTTATCAAACATCGTGGTAGTAAAGAAGAAGAACAAGTGGAGGGTCTAGAGATTTTACAAACTTGAACAAAGCTTGTCTTCCTTCCGCTAAAGATTGACCCGGTTGGTAGACGCCACATCCGGACATGGAAGGATGAGCTTGATGCATACAGGGGTATCACCAGATAGCCATGTACCCCCAGGATGAAGAGAGAAGACGCGCTTCATCACTCGAAAGGTTTGTATTGTTACAAAGTCATGCCTTTTGGGTTGAAGAACGCAGGAGCAACTTACCAAAGGTGGTGACCAAGATGTTCAAACACCGATTGAGAAGTGTACATTGATGATATGGTCGTGAAGACCAAGGAACCAAAGGATCATCTTGACCTAGAAGAGGTCTTTGACATACTCAAGACATATCGACTAAACGCATCAAAATGCGCGTTTGAGTCGGATCCGTAAGTTCTTGGGATACCGGTGACTAGAAGGCATTGGCCCCAGATCGATCAAGGCCATTCTAGAATTACTGAGTCCGACATCGGCTAAACAGTTCGAGATGCTTCTATCGGAAGGGCCGCTGACCCTAAACAGTTCATAAGCGGTTCGGACAAATGTAAACCTTTTTTCAACTGTGAAAAAGGTCATGGATTTTCTATGGACAGAGGAATGTGAGGTACCTTACCTCGCCCAGTCCTCTCAACACCTTAACACGGAGGAACTGTTTTTATACCTAGTTTGAGCAGAGCACGCATGAGTGCCGTGATTATCCGAGAAGAGAAGGGAGAGCAGTATAAGCAGTACTATGTAAGTAAAACCTTGGCCGATGAAACAAGGTATTTACCATCGGAGAAACTAATGTCTTTTGGTAATGGCCTCAAAAAAGCTAAACCATTATTTTCGGGCTCACAAGATAGTGGTTCTAACAGAGCACCCATTAAAATCCTTGTTGCAACAAGGAGACTTGATGGAAGAATAGCAAGATGGGCCGAATGCTTTGGGCCAATACGACACGGAGTTAGCCGCAAAACAGCAATTAAGGGCCAAGTTTGTGGCCGAAGTTCTCGCCAGAATACATTGAACATCGCCCGTTGAACCGAGATGAACGATGTCCAAACAAGGAAGGAGAAGCCCACCAAAGGCTAAAGAACCAAGGAAAGAAAAACTCGCACTCGCAGATTTACATCGGCGATTCCTTTCAACTTTTTGTTGATGGGAGCTCAAACTGGCAGGGGGCAGGAGCAGGAGTAGTGTTAATTTCCCCCGATGGGGAGATATTGGAGCAGTCCATTCGACTGGGGTTTAAAGCCTCGAATAATGAGGCGGAATATGAAGCATTGATTGCTGGACTGAAGCTGGCAGTAGCAGCAGAGGTAGATGAGGTAATCGTTTTTTGTGACTCACAACTCATAGTAAATCAAACTACAGGAGAGTTCGCTGCCCGAGATGAAAGGATGTCGGCATACGCAAAAGAAGTCATCAGGCTGGCAGACATGTTTCAAAACTGCCGACTTCTTCAGGTTAGCCGAGATGATAACAACCACGCCGACGCGCTGGCCAATTTGGCAAGTTCAGTGCAAACCGGAAAGACAAGGACAATAATGATTGATTACCTACCAGGCCCGAGCATAGAGCCACCGAACACAATGCAAGAAGCATTATGTGTGGACATGGGACCAAGCTGGATGGATGCAATTGTTGCATTCCTGAAAGAGGGAAAACTGCCAGAAGATCGAAAGGAAGCACACAAGGTCAGACTGAAGTTGGCAAGATTCAGCCTGACAGCAGAAGGACATCTCTACAGAAGATCCTTCACTGGACCTCTATTAAGGTGTGTACACCCTCTTCAGGTCGAAGATTTTTTGTACGAAATTCATGAAGGAGTTTGTGAGATCGTTAGCGCATAGGGCCATTACCGGGGTATTGGTGGCCCTACATGCAAAAGATGCGGTTTACGTGAAGAAGTGTGAACAATGCCGAGGTTTGCACCGTTGATATATCACCACCTTGACTGAACCTGTTCGACCCTTGGCCATTTGCCCAATGGGGCATGGATCTCGTTGGACAATTACCCCCAAGCGGGCAATGGAAGTACCGGTAGCTCTGGACTACTTCACAAAATGGATAGAAGCGAGCCTCTTGCCAAAATCCGAGATGTGGATGTGAAGAACTTCATCCGGAAAAACATCATCACCAGATTTGGGATTCCAAGAGCAACGAACATAGTTTGACAAAGAACTCATCAAGAATTTTTGTGCAAAAGTTCAAGATAAAGAATTATTTTTTCAATACCAAGCTTTCCCAAAGTAATGGCTGGTCAAGTATCAAACAAGCCATCCTAGATGGAATAAAGAAGTACGCAAAAAGAAGGAAAGTGGACGCATCCGTCTAACGTAGTTTCCGGTATATCGCATCACGTAGAAGATCAACAGGAATCCCCTTTGCCAAGGGCTATGGTACGTGGTTAACATTCCATTGGAGATCGCATCCCGTGATCGTAATTGGTCGTGAGTTGAGAACGGTCTAATGATGTGCCTCTTAGTCTTGAGATCCGACCTACCCGAAGAAAGAAGAGAAATGCGAATCCAAATTTTTGCAAAGATACCAAAGCAGTCACTTTCGCAAAGCTTACAACAATGTGTTAAGGCCAATCCAAGGGATTGAGCCAACGACCGTAGTCTTTTAAGAAAGTCGCTTCGCAATAATAGCAGATCCCAGAGGAGGGCAGTTAAGCCTAAAATCAAAGTTGTCCTATAGAATCACTGCAAAGTTAGGGAATACCATCGCTCTAAGATAATGAGAGGGCAAGGTATCGTCTAGACCGTAAACACCTTGTAATTTAAAGTTTCTACCATTAGATGTTCTTGATTTTTTTGCCGATATGATCAATAAAAATCTTAGCGTAATTTTTTCCGAATCATACAACTCTTTGCACATGTTGTTTTTTTGAATAATGAGAACCCAAGAGTGAAACTTATGTCCAAGTTACTAAAGGTGAGAAGATATTAGAATGCTGAATGGTTGCTTCTAGATAAATTCTTACCTTACTTGTTGGGAATTCTGTAGCAATTGCTAGTTAAAGTTGTTGTAGATAAATTCTCAATTTTTTACTTGTTAGAAATTCTGTAGCAATTTTTACAAGTTAAAGTTGTTTAGATAAATTCTTACCTTTTACTTGTTGAAATTTGCAGCAATCTTCACAGTTAGTTTAGATAAATTCATTACCTTTACTTGCCAAAATTTGTAGCAATTCCCATGTTAAAGTTAAGTTTCTGAGATAAATTTCCTTACCTTACTTCTGCTGAAATCTAGCAATTCTTTACAAGCCAAAGTTGGTTTATAGATAAATTCCTTACCCTTACTTCACAAACTTGTAGCAATTTACAAAGTTTAAAGTTAGTTAAGATAAATTCCTTTACCTTTACTGTTGAAATTTGTAGCAAATTTTACAAGTTAAAAAGATAAGTCGAGATAAATTCCTTTTCTTTACTTGTTAAAATTTGTAGTACTTATAAGTTGAAGTTAAGTCGAGATAAATTTCCTTATTCCTTACTTGTTGAAATTTGTAGCAATTTACAAGATGAAGATTAATTTTGAGTTTATATGCTTTATACTTACAGTTTATGGCAAGTTTACGGGTGTGAAGTCCTAGTCAGGTAGATCTCTGTGTAAACATGTCTGGCAGATGTAAACCCTGGTGAGATTAAAAGGGAAGAATCACTGTATGAATCATGCGTAAATATTTCCTGCGCATAGAATCAAATAGAAGCAATGAAGAAAGACAAAGACTACAAGATTCAAAAGAGAAAACAAATATGTGGCAAGGAGGCACAAATGGCTCAGCGTAAGTAAATTGCTCAAGAGTAACAAAGAAAGGCACATCACTTACAGAAAGAAGAAGCTTTCATATTGTTCAAGGAATATTAAATAAGAGTAAAATAAAAGAACAAAACAGTAATAAAAAGCACTTCAAGGTCGCCCTCCTTCACCTCTGCTGGAACAGACATGATTAATGGAACCTGGAGGGCTTTTCCGAAGAACCACTGGCATCCTTTTTGCTTTAATAACCTCTCGTGATTCTTCTCCGAGGCGACTGGTAGTTTTTTACGACTCATTTTCCTTATCACCATGACCGTTTCATTTCCACCCAAGGTCTTCACGCTGTTCTGCCACCGTAAGGTCGTGATGAAAGGTGGGTGTCACTTCCTGGGCACCTTCAACCTCCTCATCCTTCCTTGGGTTAACCACTTGATCGCTTTCGAGAGGTGAGACTGTTTCACTGGCTTGGATTTGCTGACTAATGGTTCATATTTCTTCATCTTCAATTTCATCTTCAACCTTTGTCAATCGCCTTTCTTCTTCAACTTCTGGCTTGAGTGTGAAGCGAAGAGCAAAGGGAAGACGTAATGGCTTTTTGGTTTTGCACTGCATGAGTCGGCAGAAGATCAAGTCATGCACAAAGTGACCCAACCTAGGGGAAAAATCCTCAAGGGTGCTTCTTGCTGACTTGGAAATTATACTCTTTCACCACATCGCCATGCTCAGTGTGGCGTCTGTCATCACCGCGGAGCCCCGGCATCCTTGTACGTCATTGCTGGAGCTTCCTCTTTCTACTGGGACGCTCGCCTCTTCTTCTCGTACCATGCACATTTTACGGCTTCTGGGCACTGCCCTTTCATCACCTCTTGTCGAGCTCCGAGTTGCAGCCCCGCTGGTCCTCAGAGTCTTCATTTTATTTTTTAAGTGACTTTTGTTCTGCTCTCGAGAGCAAGAACTCCTTTCTCCATTCCTGACAACCCTCCTTGCTCTCAAATGCTTCTGTACTTGAGAAGGTGTATGCAGTTGATTATCTGAAACACAAGATAGAGGTTATCACTTAAATATTGCAAAACTTAAGTTTAAAGAAAGTACAGTAAAGAAAAGTTGCCAAATTGGAAAATCCATTTGCACGAAAGAAAGATGAGGGCATAGTTCTCGATTCGCTCATCTTGGTGAAAGACGCTCAAGACTCAAGGAGATCAAGTAGTACGAGCCACGCTGATGTTGATACGGCGCGCTTTTGCATTACAGCGTAGACCAAATTGCTGCTGTACTTTTTGGCTCACAAGGAATTTTGAAACTCGACCCCGGTCGTCGCACGATGCGACCTCGCCTTGGCCGAGTCACCGCTGATGGTCGATTCTCAGCCAGATCTTGGCGGATGTAGTAGTGGTCTTCAGAGCTGGAAGTAAGTTGGGAGATGTAAGCATCTTTCGCACCGGCCCCGTGAGCTTTGGCCTTGGCCGGGCTCTTGACTCTTTGCCTTGTGGGGCACCGTTTTGGGATGGTGCATCATCCACGCCACCGGTAGATCGGCAAGGAGATCTAGAACAACGGCGCCGCGACCATTCGTTGTTTTGACAAGACGCCTGGCGACGCTTTTCTTTCTGGAACTGTACTAAGAATGGTGCCGGGCAGAGGAAGACCGCCGGAATGGCAGGAGCCTGATCTGGCGCGTGATGTGGATACGCGGCTTGAGTCGTGGGCGCGTTGTGGAGAGTACGCTTTCTTTCTTTCTTCTCTTTTGGAACGCTTCTGGCCTGTAGACTTGTATGCGTCGGGATAAGTTCGCAGGGGAGCTTTAGTTTATGCTTATGGATTACAGTGGGGTCCAAGAGCTTCTTCAAACCTTTCCTGTGTAGGTAATAGGATCGGCGTAAAGTCCTTGGGAGGCTTAACGCCCTCTAAATGAAACACACTGATCGTGAAACAAATGAAAAAACAGAAATTGTGAAAGCAATAGCATAAAGGAACATTGTGATCTTACCCTCGCTCTCTCGGTCAGTTCTATGAAGAGGGAAGATAGTCCTCTTCATCTCAAGCAAATTCCCTGTGGCCTCCTGTTTAAGGAGATAATCATCTCCAGTCTTTGTCGTAGTCCTGGAAGGTTTGCCACAACTTAAACTCGGTGGACTCTTTACTAAGGTAATAGGACATAACCTTTTTCTTTGTTAAGTTCAAAAGTACACATGGTGTAGCAAAGATTGGATGCTTAAAGAGTGATCCCTAACACTTTCCTCGCCGTGAGTTAAGGCTATTATACCATTGCCGCTCCCAGGCGTTGGATGGTAAGTTGCATAGGGTTCAAAGAGAATAGGTAAAGAAGCGACCTCGCGAAAGAGAGGATCAAGAGGGAATCGTCCACAATTTATTTGTTAGCTACTATAGGAAAAGGCATGTTATCATCCCCTGGTATAATGGAGTCAAGCTTCCTACCTAGCCTGATAGAACATCGTGGTGATGGAGAATTTTGCCTAAATACTCTAGTTGGTTGGGGAGTTTAACCTCGGTCTCGCCACACTCATGGTTTTGATGTACGCAGTATTTAGCAAGGTGAGATATGATATTCCTAAGTATTCTAGGACCTCAAAATTTGAGCTCCGAATGTGTATTGGTGAAGTTGGTTGCTTTTCATGAATTATGTCGGAGTACAAACTTCAAACCAAACTGCAAAGAACGAGTATAGAAGGTAGTAAAACTGAAATGTAGTGCTGTAAAAGCTAAACTAAATTTAAACACATATGTGGAAGCACTGGGCATCAAGAAGTGTACAAAGGTAAGTGTTCATAAGATAAGAACTACTAGTAATAAAGACGACAAGTGAGTGATTCGCGATTGAATGATGGGAGCGTAATAAAGCTTAACAAGAAATTCCAGAACAATCAAGAATCGAGAAAGGGGGAACCAAGCTACCGTAAAAGCGTGGAGGCCTAATGAGCTACGAGGTCGTGGCGGCTTTACGCCACAAGGGCTTAAAAGTCATAGAATGTCGTGATGGGGCATGAGCAGACCATTTCAACAATGCATGATTCAAGGAAAGAGAAAGCCAGGGAGAGAAAGTATGGAGATCACGCGGAAGTGCGCAGTGAGAGGGCAAACGTTTTTGTCTAAAACGTGAAACGCGCAAAACAAGATAATTATTGTGCCAGGCAAACGTGACGCCACAAAGTGGCGCAGCAGAGAAAGACGGCAACGCTGCCGCCACATCGGACTGTCACTCGCGGGAAAACGCCACAAGTGAAACGGTCGGAAAATGATGTGGGCTGCATAAACCATTCACGTATAAAACTGATCTGGACTTTGTTCGAGAATATACCACCCCAATGACGATCTCGCCAGAAAGTTCTTCACGACGTACGTGGTAAAGTTCGAAGATAGACTCCATCACCTCAATGCCGAGGTAATAGAACCCAAGGGCAATGCGGCGGTGGGGGATGCATTGAGTTAACCAACATCGCAATGGTGGGTGACACCGGCGTCACCGAGGTGCGCGACCTGGATAGATACGCCGAGGTAAATCTCGAGGTTGCCGAGGTTATCTTCTCAAGAAACCGTGAGTCCGAGATGTTTCGATACAAGGGCAGAGTCCCAGAAAGAAGTGGCACTGTTAAGATCGGATATGATAGTGTTCTTAGGAGTCTATCCTACCCTTTGAAGAGTCCAAAGTAGATTCGAGTTGAAGTCCTCATGTATAAGACTTCTAGTGATTCGTGATAAAGAGAGACTATAAAGAAGGGCAATTTCCTAGCGGGTCTATGCACGTAATTTGTAAGTCTTGAGTGCATCTTAGCACTTGTTATCTTTGAGAGATAACACGATTGATCGTTTGAGTGCCCTGGTGAAGAACCACCTGGAGCCTTTTCTTCACAGGCAGGTTACAAGGAGCCGTCTACCGCCTGTGTTCTACCGCTGAATCACTAAGGAGGCAGCAGACTCCGACTTATTCACACAATTAATACATAGCAGATATATTTACACAACAATGCTATAGACTTAAATGTAGAGCTCTAAAAGAGCTTTAATGAGTTGGCATGTTAAAAAAAAAAATTTCAAGCTAAACATCACAAACAACCGACCTCATACACTAATTTGCTGTTTAGTTAGTGTATTGTTTAGAGCTTTTTATTTAGAGTTTCAAGCATTTTTCTATTATATAAATATTATGTAATTTTTTTGGATAGAATTACGATAGTTTGTAGATTTAAAAAATAAAATTATATATTTTTATGATAGTAAGTTATAGTATTTTTTGGGCAAAGTTATAAGAGCATTTTGTAGATTTAATATAAAAATGGTAAAATTCATTTTTACCCCCCTTTGTAAGTATATAGACCCTGAACGATGCATATCTCCACCTGCAATGCACGGATAATTATAAATATTTTTCTATATTTATTTTAAATTCTTTTTATATATAAATTAGTATTTTTTAAAATTTTTATATAAAAATAATTTTCAACAATCTTATCAATGGGTTCAACTATAGTAGTATGAGAGAAGTTGAAAAAGGACAAGCTACATTAATTATACAATTTGATTGTATCTATAATTATTTGTATGAGGGGATTTTAAATGTTGATTAGAGAATTTTGGACCAAATCAATAAATGTAGGCATATAGAAAGCACATGTGGATTAAAAAGTTAATAAAATGTCGATCGAAGTAATTTTTGACTTCAAATCAATAAATGTTGAAGTTTTTTTTTAAAAAAATATAAAAATTTAGAAAATTCAAATTGGGATATTAAAGCACCCACAGCCCTTGGGGGGTTAAAAAATTCTTTGCTTAATATATATAGTACTAGGTTCATCATTCAAAAGTTATGCACGGATAATTATAAATATTTGTATTTGCTTACATTTTTTTTTTAATATATAAATTATGTTTTTTAAGATTTTTGCAAAAAATAATTTAACAATTTGTGTATCACTAACCATAGTGTATGGGAGAAGCTTGAAAAGGGTACTGCAAAGAATCTATACATAGATTGTATCTATAATTATTTTGTATGATAGGATTTTAAATGCTTCATTAGGCAGATTTTGACTCAAATCAATAAATATGTAAAGCATGTGCAGAGACATGTGAATTGAAAAAATCTAATAAATGCCGATCAGGGATTTTGACTAAATCAATAAATGTTGAGATTTTTTAAATAAAAGTTAAAAATTTAGAAAATCTCAGATTAGTGGGATATTTTCTGGAAACTCTTCATAGGCCTTGGGGGTTAAAACCCCATTTTGCTTAATATATAGTATAGATAATATATATATATATAGATTGGTAAGATGAGAGAAAACAAAGTGCTATCTATTATAATGGAGGGAGATCTTATAAAAAAAGTGTAGACATAATGCCTCCTTATTTTATTGTTGTGTTTACAATTATCTATATATGTGAATTGTGATTTTCTAAATATTTTCTTTTTTTTTTTTAAATGTCTTCTTTTTTTTTTTTTTCTTTTTTTTTATATTATATTAAAGTTTAATATTTTGATAATAATCATATAAAAGTTGGGAACTTTTCAAGAAATTTCTTTTTATGTTTGTTCTTAATGCATTAAAGTATTATTATGAGGATAATAATCATATGTGTTGGGATAATAATCATATGTGTTGGGACTTTTCAAAGAATTCATATGTATTGGATTTCAAAGAATTTTTTTTATGCTTGTTCTTACGTGCATTAAAGTGTTATTATGAGGTGTAAGACTTGGGAGTTGAGAGATGTTAATAAATGTTAATATTTTATTTTCTTTTTTTAAATCAAAAAATCAAGAATTTAGATTAGGAGATTGGAGCTCCCACAAGACTCTATGCTAAAAGCCTCCATTTTGCTTAATATATAGGTATTATGGATATAGATATATATATAGATAGATATATATCTTTTTATTTTTATTTTTACTTTTTGTGTGGTTTCTATTCGGCATCTCTTTTTTTTTTTAATTTAATTTATCTGTGGTTTCCATTTGTTTTTAATTATTATAATTTAGGTAAGTTATGATGTGAGAGTTAGATATGTGATAGACATATGAGTTTTTATTGATTTATAAAGTTTATTTAGGGAAAAAACTTTAAAGATTTTTTTTTTTTTGTTTTTTGTTTTGGTTTTTTGTTATGTTATAATATAATATATAAAAGTTATAGGTAGATATTCACAACTTAATAAAAAATATTATTTGATTTTTGGGAAGAGAAAAAGGAATGCAAGTTTTTATATATATATTTTTTGAAAATTTGTGAGAGAATAGAAGGGGGGGAGATTATGAAATATTTTTGTTTTTAAATAAATAAACCGGTCAATAGTTTTTTTTTAATCTATGTTGTAAATTAAAATTAATAATTTTGAAAAAGTGCCTTGATTAATTTGTCACATTAAGTGATTTAAAATTTTGATAGATATACATAAAAAAATATATAGTTATATTATTAAATCATAATTCAAATTTAGATGTTATATCTTTTGAAATCTATAGGCTAAATTCTGTATCTTTTTTTATTTTATTTTTGTGTGTAAACTATAGTGCATGGGAGAAATTGAAATGGTGTTAGTAATAATTATGAGAGAAGTCAAAAAAGATTGTGGGTTGGGAGAAGTCAATAACACATGAGAGGTTTTTTTTTAAATCAAAAATAAGAAAATTAGGATTAGGAGATTTGAGCTTCCACAGTATGCATCGTATTAAAAATCCAATTTCAGTTTAAGGATATATAGTATATATATGTGATAGACATGTGAGTTTTTATTGATTTAAAGTTTATTTAGAAAAAATCTTTAAAGATTTTTTTTTTTTTTTTTTTGGGTTTTTTGTTATGTTATACATATATAATATATAAACTATAGGTAGATATTTACAACTTTAATAAAAATATTATTTGATTTTTTTGGGAAGAGAAAGGAATGCAAGTTTTTTATATTTTTTTAAAAAAATTTGTGAGAGATTAGGAGGGAGAGATTATGAAATATTTTTTGTTATTAAAATAAATAAATCACTTCAATAGTTTTTTTAATCTATTTTGTAAATTAAAAATCAATAATTTTGGGAAAATTGGGATTAATTTGTCCCATTAAGTGATTTAAAATTTTGATAGATATACATAAAAAAATACATAATTATATTAATAAATCATAATTCAAATTTAGATGTTATATTTTTGAGATCTATAGCTAAATTCTTATCTTTTATTTTATTTTTGTGGGTAAACTATATTGTATGGGAGAAATTGAAAATGGCTGTGTTGCAACAATTATGAGAGAAGTCAAAAGTATCAGGTTGGGAGAAGTCAATAAATGCAGGGTTTTTTTTTTAAAATCAAAAAGTAAGAAAAATTAAGATTAGGAGATTGAGCTCCCACGATGCATTGTAAGTTAAAACCCCATTTTGCTTAATATATAGTACTAGTTTCCATCAATTCAGCATTTATGCACTTTGGATAATTATAGATATTTATATTTGTTTAGATTTTTAATATATAAATTATGTTTTTAAGATTTTTTTCTTATCACTAACCACATAGTGTATGGGGGATGTTGAAAAAGGGTACTACAAAGAACTATACACCTAATTATATCTGTTAACTGATCAACAAGGGATTTAAATGTCACGATCAGAGATTTTGACCTAACCAATAATTGTAACGTGATGTGGAAAGATATGTGGATTAAAAAAGTTAACAAATTTAATCGGGAGATTTTGGACCAAATCAATAACATCGAAGCTTTTTTTTTTTTTTCTTTTAAATAAAAATTTTAAAAATTCAGCATTGGGATATTGAAGCCCGTGAGAGCCTTGGGGGTTAACAACATCATTTTGCTTAATATATAGTATAGATATGGATAGATAGATAGATAGATATATCTTTTTATTTTTATTTTTATTTTTGTGTGGTTTTTATTCGGGTATTTTTTTTTAATTTATTTAAGATAGAGTTGTGGGTATCTTTTTTTTTTAAATTTTTAATTTATCTGGTTGTTTCTATTTGTTTTAATTATTATTATTTAAGTAAGTTATGAAGTGAGTTAGATATGTGATAGATATGTGAGTTTTATTGATTTAAAGTTTATTTAGATAAGTTTTTAAAGATTTTTTTAGCTTTTTAGTTTTTTTGGTTATGTTATAATATAATATATAAAATATAGGTAGATATCTACAATTTTTAATAGAAAATACTATCTCGATTTTTTGGGAAAGAGAAAATAAATGCAAGTTTTTAATATTTTTTTTTTGAAAATTTGTGAGAGAGATTAGGAGGGAGAGAGATTATGAAATATTTTTTGTTATTAAATAAATAAATCAGTCTTTTGGATAGTTTTATAATCTATTTTGTAAATTAAAAATCAATAATTTTGAAAATTGATTAATTTGGTCCCATTAAGTAATTTAAAATTTTGATAGATATACATAAAAAAATACAAATAAAAAAATACATAATTATATTATTAATCACAATTCAAATTTAGATGTTATATCTTTTTGGAGATCTTATAGCCAAATTCTTATCTTCTTTTTTTAATATTTGTGCATAACTATAATGTATAGGAGAAATTGAAAAGGGTGTTTGCAAATAATTATGAGAGAAGTCAAATGATCAAGTGAGTTGGGAAAAGCTCAACAACACTGAAAGCTGGAGTTGGGGAGAAGTCAATAAACACTGGAGGTTTTTTTTAAAAACTAAAAAAAATTAGGGTAAAAATTAGATTAGGAAATTGAGCTCCTTATCCTGATTTTTTTTTTTAGGAAGAGAAAATGAATGCAAGTTTTAATATTTTTTTTTTAAAAAATTTGTGAGAAAGATTAGAGAGAGAGAGATTATGAAATATTTTGTTATTAAATAAATAAATCAGTCAATAGTTTTTTAATCTATTTTCTAATTAAAGTTGCATTAGTTCCTCCTCCATAGGTGATGTTTGTAAAGTTTTATAGGTTTCTTTGCGGTGGCATATAATCCAAGTAGGACTCTTACCTCCATGTAGAGTCCTCCTAGGATTCATAATTCTCGAAAAGATAATGCTTATCCTCAAACAATTGCCCTCAATCACTGTTTAAACCAAGTGAGATGGTTTTACCATGGCGCATGTACTCCAATATGATCCTAAGTAAGCATGGGCCACGCCGAATATAGTGTAGACCGAACTCATCGTTAGTTCCTGGGTTTTTCCTTCAATGCCCTTACCGTTGTTTTTCCTCAGATAAACCGTGGGTAACCTCAAACTAGAGCTAACTTCTAGCAAGGTTTTAGATCTAACTAACCATACCGGCACTCCATAACTTGTATAAGTTCACAGTATTTTAAACCGGTCTGACTATACAAAGCATCCTCGACGGCCTAACATTACAACTCACTAACCGGATTAACTTTTAGGCTCTCTTCAAGACCGGAAGTAATGTAACTTTTTATGGTATTTTTTACTTCACTTTCTTGTTCGAAAGGCTCCATAACGCACTCAAGCTCTGGCCTGTATTTTGCATATAAATTCACCTTCTCTCAATTGCCCCTTAATCTCCATCTCACAAAGATGATAGGGACTACCTGCCGTTTTTACAAACCGGTTAAAGTTTAAACTTTCAAATTCAGCTAAAAACCCTTTAGCCTTTCCAAACCACTTAAAGCTAAAAACTCCGGCTTCTTCTGTACAATGAGCTTATAACTATGAAGCCTTTCCAAATTAACTATATTTAGGGGTCGAAGCTACCCTTTATCCCATGGCCATTAAAACGCCTCACGTCAAGCAGAACTAAATCGCTTCCCATTCTTTTTGACACGCAAGGTGTGCTCGATTGGGTTCTTGCAAATCACACGTACCGCCCAGTCAGATTGCAGTGTAAAATTTGAAACAGCTTCCGCCTCTTCCATTTTCAGTTCTTTTACAAAACAAACTTTATTTTTTGGATTTACAACCACTTATACTCATCCTCTTCTCTCTCTCTGCCCCGGGCTTTCTCATTCCCGATTTTGGGCGAATGGCTTGCCTCTTCACCGTCAGCCATTGCCCATCTCCGGCCCTTCTCGCTTTCCAATCCGTGGCAAGCAAATTCATTTTTTTTCTTGCTTTTACTTTGTTATTTTCAGATTTGCTTTTATACAATTCATAGCAATCTATTTATGTTTTTGCAAAAACATATTTTTATTTTTTTCGCTTCTTCTCCGACTTGCACTTTTCTCGGAAAAAACTTAGTAATAGAACACTTCTGAATCAGCATACAATAACCGGAGAAACACCTAGTTTTTGATCCAAAATTATGATGCAACCTTACTCAGAAAGTTGTTTGTAAGCTGATGTTGAATTTAGTGCATCGTCAACCGAAAGCAACACTTCATGTTGCCCAACTTGCTTTAATAAGTCAAACCATCGCTTGGTTTACCTTTTAGTCGAAATAACAAAACCAAACCGAGTTTGTACTTAGTGTAATCAATCAAAACCTCAATTTCGGACCGAAAGCTATATTCTGGCTAAACCAGCTTTCTTAGTTCTGCATCAATTCAAGAAGTCAGCTTCCCTAGCAGCTCAACCGCTCTAACGAAACCTTCTTTAACCGAGATAATGAACAATGCTGTGCCAAAGTGCTCTGAGCTAACAAACCCGTTGTTTTCGAATCCCAGCCACGTAAGTACCTTGTCGAAACCGTAGATAGGTCCTTCCATAACCGTAAATAGACTTTCTTTATCTTGTTTTACTTTGTAGCACGGTCCAACGATTCGGCTTAACACCTTTGTTTTTCACTTTTTGCGTACTTAGGTTGCCCAGCACTCCTTTGAGCGCTCAACCGAGATTCTCCCCGAGCACCAATCTTTCAATCGATTTAATTTATTCGTGAATTTCTAAAAAAAACATAAATGGGGGGGGAAGTATAGATTCTTAGTAGAGACACCGGCGGCTTAATGTAATTGGCGATTACTAAATATCCTCGATTTATCGCTCCAACTCTATTCTAGCCGTAACAAGATATCGCTCCTTGGGGAAACCCGCGTAAATTTTATGTTCCTTCACCTCCTTTTCCATAGCCTAGACCGACTCAAGATTCCTTGCTCAACCTTTTGCTTTACAATTCTCTTAGGTAAACCAGGGGATCCGCCCTACCTTAACTTTCTCTCCACAAACTCATACTCATACCAACATAATAAATCCAGATAGCCAACTTAAACTCGGCCGAAATGGGCCTTAACTTTGGTCTAGCTTAAATATTCCAAACTGTGCATTCAGCATAAAGCTCGTAAATATGAGCAGTGTGGGTTTACTATTTAAGAACACGCCACGTAGAAAAAATAATAAAAGACACACCAGATAAAGACTAAATCGACTTGATTTGATTTTTTCCTTCAGTATCCGGCAATTTGAAGACCACCACTAAGCCCAGATCCTGCACTGGGTCAAGTATAAATTGAATAAAGGAATCCTCGGTATACTTTTTACTTCTGGGTCACTTTTTCAAGCTTTTCTTTTATTTTAAGGTTATTCGCTTCCTAACCGAATCCTAATCTGGTCAGCTTGTTTTTTATTATGCAGATTCAAATTTCATCTCCAATCTCTTTTACTTGCCACCCCAATCTAAACACTTCAGACCGCACTGCACCATTGCTTCCCAAAAAGAAGTTGGGCAAAACTTCTAAATTTTTTTGGAGCCAACATACCGATATATATAGCTGCTTGGACGGTAAGGCCTGTGAGTAATAGACTTTCTACTAGAGGACGCCGCTCAATCTAGGGACCCCACTTTGCTCCCGTAAGACCACCTTCGCCCTAACCGGGCCCGTAACAAGAGATGGCCAAAAGAAACAGAGTAGTGGCCCTTCTTCATCAAAACAAATCAAGGCACAGGTACCACTCAAGAAGTTAAACCTGTGAAACGGTTGTGGCGCTTTCTCTTCTTCCTGTAACAAACCTCATCATCTTGCCTCCAAGCAAGGCATGCCTGCATTTCCTTTACACCAACCGAGCCACGCCTTTGGCAGATTTAAGCATGAAATCTGCACCAAGCTCTCCACCAAGCCTCCATCAGCCGCAGAAAGCCCGGGCAATGAAAGCGCTCACCGAGCCACCTCCAAGTGGGCAATTAAAATCGATTTTTTCAGAACCGAGATATCCGTGATACCGATTCGGTGGCAAGTTGGGCCGAGAAGGATCACTTGATGGCATTCAACCTTGTCAAGAGTGTTTGCCTTCCAGCCAGCATAATAATGAACACCACCAAAGACTGGATCAACTAAGGCGGCTATCCAATCGTAAAGCCACCAAATCCATGATCCCGGTAAGATGCCCTCTTTGTTCTCAAATTTTACAAAACTTTCGCTCGGTTTTGCTGGCTGATTTCTTTTTCCATTCATTTCAGGCTTCTTCAAAAGAGCCAAATTGCCCATAAAAAAGGTAAAGCTGAGCCCTGTGCAGAAAACCACTAGGCGCTATGGCAAGTAGGTTGAAGAAACGTAACAACCGAACCGGGCAAGTTGAGCCGCCATAACAAAAACGACGAAATAAAGAGTAATGGTCGGTGTAGCCCGTCTAACCTGACTAGTTAATTTCTGGCCAAGTTTTACAAAAACGTATATGCTGGATCTGTGATGAAAGACAAGTACCTTTCGTGGTGCCAAGGTCAAGCTCGGCGGCGGAAAAAGACGAGATCAAGTGGAACCTAAAAGAAGAAAGTGAATGATGCCAACGCCTCGGAGCTGTTTTGCGGCGAGGCATGCAGGCCCTCTACATTCCAATACAATGCGAGGCTTTCGCCAAGCGATTTGTTCTTTAAGCGTGTTGGAGAGGCGCCATGGAGCAGCTGTCAAGGGGTCTCCCAAAACCGTGGTCTACAAACCCTCCCCGCCAAGATTTCATACTCCGCCTCCGGGCGAAAGCAGTACGCGATCCGCTCAACAATAGTTCCTCGAGGGTTCTGGAAGGATGATGAAGAAGCATATCAACCGATACTCCCTTCAGGCTGCGTTAATGATTTGGCTAATCAATCAATTCGGCTGGAGCCAACGGTTGAAGTTACTCTGACTATTGAAACTGGCGCTCCAACAGTATTACCATTGGCGTTCCAACCGAGACCGATCTTGATCAGTCTTCGAACCTGGGTCTTCATGTTGACATTGACGCCGATTTGGAAGATCTTTTTTAACTAATTTTGGTAATTTTTTTTTTCTTTTTTAACCGGCTCGCGTAACCGCGTCGATCTCACATTTGTATTCACGTTAGCCCTGCGCTAGCTTTAACCTGTAATTTGAAATATTTTTCTACCAGAGACACCTGAGTTTCGCTTTTAATGGTCAATCAATCGACTAAGCTTCACTTAGCTAACCACTCTTTAGCCGATATATAATTACTTCGGGTCAAGAGTACAAAGAGTTGGTTTAATCCACCCAACCACTCTTCCCCTCACTTATACCCCTTACATTCAAGTTAAGAGTAAACTAGAGTTTGTTTAATTCAAAGTTTAAACCACTCTTCTCAAAATTGATATACGCATTTCTTTGGTCAAGAGTACAAAAAGTTGGTTTAATCCAGTTTGAACTGACTCTTCAGCTCATATACATGCATTTGCTCGAATGGCGAGTGGCCAAAGAGTTGGTTTAATCCACTAACCACTACTTCAATTTCTTAGTCCTTACTTCTGGTCAACTAAGAGTTCAAAGAGTTGGAGTTTAATCTTGTACCCAACCACTCTTCAAATTCTAAGTCCTCATTTCGACCCAAGAGTTTCAAAAAGTTGGTTTAATCCAAACAACCTAGAATAAAAATGTTTGGTTATCTCCGATTAAAACGTCCCGCAAATGATTTCCTTATCCCGGGCTTAGGATAGGTGTTAGTTTTAATCTAGCCAACCTCCTGTTAGTGGCTTTTCACCCAACTTAGAATGTGTAAAATGTTTGGTTATTTCGGACTTAACGCCCTGCTAAATGAACTCCTTATCCTTGCCATTTACAGGTGTTGGGTTTAATCCAACCAACCTCTAAAATAGCTTCTTCTACCAACTTGTATCAAAATGTTTTGGTTATTCGACGTCAATCGTCCTCAGCAAATGGATCCTTATCCCGGCTTAGAGGGGTGCGCTTGGCTTAACTCCAAACCAACCTTTTTAAGATAGTTTTTTCACCAACTTAGAATAAAAATGTTTGGTTATTCCGACCAAACAATCCCTACAATTTTTGATCAACTTCATCCTCGGGCTTAGGAGGGTGTTGGTTTAATCTGCCAACTCGTGTTTTTTACGCCTCCAACTCACTAATTTACTAAAACAAATCTCTTTACGCTGGTAAGAAGATCGCTCTAGAACCGAAAAAGAAAATTACTATGGCATTATTGAGAATGGGTAGAAATTAAACAAACTTCTTTAATAAGAAAAAGCTAAAATAAAATAACTTGAGATTTGGAAAAAGATTCCATGGTTCAAGAATTGCCTTGCCGCCCTCGCCTTCTAAGTGGTATGCCCCTTGTTCTGCTAATCCCATATCACTTTTGAGTATGGACTCCTTTCCTGGGCAATTTAGGGCCACCCTAGTTTGCTACATATCTCCCCGGGTACCAAGGTATTTCCTATTGCTTTTATGCTAAAGCACTCCAATCTTCACCTTTGGAATCTGCCTTAGATGAACCCAAGGTCTTGTTGTGTATTTTCCTTCGGATAACTCTTTGTTGAGGCTATGCAGGCAATGCTGGAATCCAAATGTTTTTCTCTTCTTCTTTTCTTCAAGCAAGGTCGGAAGTTCTAATGCTATGGCTTTGCCATTTAAGTCCGGATCAAAATTCTCATTTTCTGAATTGTGGGGGGCCAACTTCCCCAGCGGGATTACATCGGCTTCCATACCATAGGCTAAGGAGAATGGGCAAGTTTCCTCGTTCGATCGGCTTAAGGTGTGGAATGCGTGTAAGCCCATAAAACATGAGGAGCTTCCTTCTCGCCCACTTGCCTTTTTGCTTTCTAACCTTTTTCTTTAATCCATCCAAGACTACTTTGTTTGGAGGTCATCGCCATCCGCTTGCTTAGGATATGCCGTGTAAAATTGTAGAACTCTATATTGTACTCTCCACGTAAACCTCCGGGGAAGATTCTCACGTCAATTCGAGTGTCATGAAACCGATATTAGTGCCTTTTGGTATGCCAAATCGAAAGTGATGATATTCCTCGCCAGACAAACTTTTCATATATTTTTCCTGATTGATGCCATATCGCTTTTCCACCCACTTTGTAGAAGTAGCTTGATGTCAAGAAAGAACTTCGCTCCCTAGTGTCATGGAAGTGGTCCCATATTATGTCCAATAGATTCTAATTTGGAAATAAGCATTGCATATCCGCTTATTTTGAAAAATATCTTTTGGAATTTGCTACAAGTAGGCTAAAATCTTTTTCAATGAGTTTTTCCAACTCGTAAGCCAACCTGTATCTCGAATAAGAATGCATTCCACTTTTTGTACATAACGCAATTAGCCACATGGTAAGCATCATCATGATAGCGATTTTGTGTTGCGGTATGCTAAAGCATGAACCAAAGAGTCATAAATCGTACAAATCATTTTGAGAAAACTAGTTTTTGAAACATGCATGCCAAAGTTCATGCCAATTTGACTAATGCAACATATAGATGCACTTAAATATTTTTTAAATGGGAAATTTAGGAAACCATGGCATGTGAAATGGCCCAATTGATCACCAAAGTTGCTTCAATTTGAATTGAAGTACGATGAAAGGTCACTATGAGCACCTCTTGCTTGCCAAGACAATGTATGGATGCCTCTACTAACCGTGATATCCATTTTTGAACATGCGTTATGTGTTCTTATTCTAAATATAAGCCTAGAATTACTATGTTATGCACACACAGCAAACACAAGTATAGACTAGATTGCCTAATTTGGAAATAAGCATTGCATATCCGTTTATTTTGAAAAATACTTTGGAATTTGCTACTCGCAAGTAGGCTAAAATACGGGATTTCAATGAGTTTTTCCAACTCATGCAAGCCAACCTTCACCCATGTGCATTCAAACAGCTTTATCTTACATAAGCAATTAGCCACATGGTAAGCATCTTTGTCATGATAGCATTTACACGCATGCGGTATGCTAAAGCATGAAAATACTTACATCGTCTGTGCCAAAACAATAAACTAGTTAGCAAACATGCATGGTCCTAGTTCATGCCAATTTGACTAATGCAACACATACAGATGCAATTAGAGCAGTTCGCTAACCTAAACATGGCATGTGAAATGCAATCAATTGATGCACGATTCAATTTGGAATTGAAGTACAAATGCGAGCCCTGCATGCAAGACAAATGTATGGATGCACATGCATAGCATAAGGTATGCTAATTTAAACATGCTCTAATTTACCATCATAATATGTAATGTGGATGTTCAAGACATGCAAACAAGCATGTGACTTTATTTAATCATGCAAATTCCAACAGGGACCAAAATATACAAATTAATTAACTATGCAAGCTAATTAAATATTACAAACCACTTAATTAATTAACAAATTAACTAAGCTAGAGCCATGCATAGAAGATTGCCAAAGTCTCATAATTGCTTCCCTGGACATTGGAAGACACCATCGGCTGAGTAGAATTTCCATCGGTAGTAGGATGTGGTCACCGGCTGTTGATGAAGCCATCGGCCATCTATTGATTGCTGGTCGGCACTCTGTGCAGTCGATCGGCAAAAAGTTCCTGTAGAACCTGTTTGACAGCAGCAGAGGATGGAACCTTGCATGGCAATGCAATTCAAACCATGTATGCACTAACCATACCCCTCATCATGTGTAGAACTCAAAGCGACATGGTCCTTGGTTTTCGGACCACCAATCAAGCATTTCGATGCATGATGGCCCAAAAACCAAGTGTGCACATTTCAATTTCAAATGAATGCAATGCACATAACTACTAAGATACCTCAAGCAACGCATGATCCACACTTCTCATTTTCAAAGCCTACAAGCTAACAATGCAAAGAGGCTATGCAATACATGGCAAGTATGACTAAAGCAACTTAAAACAGAGCTAAACAAAAAACATGCATTAAAGCTTCACAAAGCTAAGCCTAAAACATGCTAAAACAAGGGCTTGCAACGTAAGGCATATCAAGGCATTTATATGGCATGTATGTTAAATCATGGTGTAACCAACATACAACAATGTTATATCATGGCATAATAAGTATAAAACATGCCCATGGCATGATCAATAAACACTCAAACATGATGCTCCCCTCAAGAGTGTGTGTCTTTTTCTAAGGACAATATGAGAGGGGTGGCCCTCCTCTTGGGACTTACAGCACTATCTTACCACTGAAATCCTCAAGATTTTAGTGAGGAGTAAACACCAAAGTCTCTCTTGAGCTCACCCAAATAGCATGGACCTCTCAAGGCTTAAGAGGGGTCTAACACTTCAAACCAAGTAAAAACACTCTAAATAAACTATTAAGAGGTTGAAAATTAACTTTTTTTATGTTATGTTAATTAAACACAAAAAACAGCTACAAGATGGTCAAAAGTAGGATGCATCGGGGTAAAAGGACTAGTGTCTTACCCTTGTAGACCACCTTCAAAATGGTGACTAAAGAAATTTCTCAGAAGCCCAAGTAAAGCCTTCAAAGCTCCAAAACAAGCCTCAAGAACCCCGCCCAAGAGGATGGTGTTATGGTAGGTGTTTGTGCACAAACTGTTTAAACACACACAATGGCAAGAGAGGGAGAGATACAGATATAGTTAGATACACTAACTCCCAAACCCTAAAACCAAAGTCTTCACTCTCTTTCTCTAACTTTCAACTTAGAACAGGAGAGAGGGCTCTCTTATAGAGGAGGCATCTTGTAAAGCTTACAAGCCAAGGGCCATCCCTTCCACACATCGCAGCGGAGGGGAAGCAATGCATACTGTATAAATATTCGGGTAGCAGACATGCAATGTAGGTCAGGTTACCAGATGTCATTTTGACAAATTTACCGATCGGGTCGATACATTGCCGACAGAGTAAAAATCCCCGCCGTGGCCTCAGCTGACGGCCGGGTGACGGGGCCCCCGGCAAGGCATTCCCTCGCTTCCTCCAAGGCAAAAGACAAGTGTTTGGTGCAAACCAGACACTGGGGAAAATGAAGTCTTGAGATCTCCGAGGCAAGGCGCTGTGAGTCGAGACCTCCCGGAACTCCAAACGTAACACAAACATGGATAATCACCGTGTTCAACGTGACGCCCTGTCTTTGAGGATACCAAAGACGGGTGGCCCATAGCTGCCTCTTTGATAGAACCTGAAAGTCATAATAATGACAAGAGTGAATGTCAAAGCCTGTAGAGACGACCCCATTTTTTGACAACGCCAAGACTTAGACAAACATGCAAGACAACAAGGTATGCGCCCCGGTTGCTATGGGCAAATGCAAGACAATGCACGGTTTGCATAACTTTATGAGCATGCAAAGAAAAGTCAGAACGGCTAATACATGCAACAGCTTTAAGCTAGCATATACCAAACTACACTACAATGCAGAAGGACAAGAGAATTATGCAATTTTGACGCCTCTAACGGAGGATACAATATTTAGCGGTTTGTCCTGGTTCCACCAACAATGAACCGGCATACAATATTTGCATGTAAAGAAAACAACTTACTGTGCAAAGAATGCAATATGAATGCTAAAATGAAAATGCTATATATACAAAACTATGTATAAACAAATGCAATGATATGCAATGCAATTTGAAAACAATGCAACTATATGTAAAGCAATTGAATCAATTTATCCAATCAATGAAAGTGGTTCGAACCACACCTATGTCAAATAGATTGACGGAGGGGCTGTCTGGGTCACTATAGAACGATCAACTCGAATCCATGAGTACGTAGACGAACACAAGAACTGGTATTGGGTGAATGACATAAGTGGGGAAACAACCGGCAGGAGAATGACGATCCTAATGCCGATGCAAAATTACACTGATAATGTAATATCTACAACGGATATGGTAGCATAAACAAACCAAATCTTGCTCAGAAAGGCACTAAAAACGTTTGCTAAGAACTGCCTGATCAACTAGCTTCTCGACGCAGTACACATACCTTTACTGGGCTTCAACATGCACAGATGGAAAGTGATGTTGAATGTATGCAAAACCAAAATAACACACGGACATGGATGTGGCACGCTGCGGCTAAACCAACGGTTTAGAAAGGCATGTACACAAACAAGCCAGCGTCTAATACGTAAAAGGTGCCGTAACCCTCAAAACCAACATACTAGCGTAACAGCGCCAAGACACATGCAAAATCGATAACGTGAAAAGTAAGGCACATACCGCACAAGCTCAACATGGAAAGGCGAGTCACATGCTGGAGAGGATGCAATGGATGCATGCAAGCTATTATGCAATATATACAAATATGCCATAAATGGAATGGATACAATGGATATGGGCACATGTGCCAAAACCAAATCTTGCCTCTAGGAAAGGCATGTACGCATATAAGCCGCGGCTAACATAGCACGGCATTTGATCAACTACGCGTTTCAACGTGAAGAGCAGGCAAATACTGAATTGCTCAACAGGCGGAAAGGCGCAAAGCCATAGATGGAAGTGATGCAAAGTGAATGCATACTAAACTACAATGCAAATATATGCCAAATATGCACTACATTCAATGATGCGGCCAATGCAAAGGTTTATTATGCATGTATTTACAATGCATGTATCTACATGACGGCATGATAAAGCAACTATATATTTTTTGTTTGTTTTTGAAATGCATGATACATGGAAATGCGCGACACCCAGTCGCCTTGAAATGGCATGACAATGCATGATTTTCCTAGTGCGCGATGACGCGCAAGTTATGAGATGCAATGGCCAAGTATAAGCAGTATCCGGAAGGTCTAAAAAAGCGTAGCAGTGCACAAGATAAAGGCAATGCGCTAAACAACAAGCGATGCGTTAGAAAAAACACATGCATAAGATAATACTTAATGCACAAGATAGTGCGATGCGCTTAAATAGCCGATGCGTTAAGACAAAGTGCACAAGGCGATAAAGGCGATGCTAAAGGAGCGATGTTAAACAACGCGAAGTGCACAAGATACAATGCAATGCGTTTAAACAACGCGAGTGCACAAGATAGTAATGCACAAGATAAAGCGATGAAATGCACAAAATAGTGTGATCGCAAATAAACGCGAATGAAACAATGTAATGCATAAAAGCAATAGCGATGATGCAAAATAGCGCCAATGAAATGTAATGCATAAGACAAAGGCGATACGCAAAAATAGCACGATTGAATGCATGCAAAACGCAAAGTAAGGTGCACAAAATAGTGCGATCGCGCAAAATAACGCTAATGATGAATTGCACAAAACAAAGGCGATCGCAAATAACGCGAGTGTAAATTGTACAAAATAAAGGCGGCGCAAGAAAGCGAGTGTTTAGAAATGCGAAAATGTAGAAGGCAATGCAATACGCAAAAATAGCAACCCGAACTTGAACACGCATCGCGTAATGCAAAACAAAGACGTAATGATAATCCGCACAAAATAGTGCGACACGCTAAACAAATAAGAATGATAATTTGCACAAAACAAAGTGCAATCGCGCAAAATAGCCGATTGTAACGCGATCGGAGATAGTAAGTGAAACACAACCACAAGATACAAGACAAAGGCGAAAGTGAGATACAAAGTGTAAGTGCACAAAATAGTGCGAGTGCGATACAACGCAAGAAAGTCTGCGATAAAATGCATGTTTTATGCAAGTGAGGAAGAATGCATTTTCTATGCAAAAGATATGAGCATTTTCTATGCAACATTGAAAGCAAAGGATATTCTATACGGAATCAAAAGCAAAGCATATTCTATAGAATCATAACGATGCGTGGCGCATGCAACAACATGGATATGAAAGTTCACATTCTATGCAATAGAGGCATCAAACATGTACTCTGGTGCCTCCCGCTTACCTCTCGTGAGGGCTTTTGCAACATGCTCAAAAGGGACACCTGTTTATATTGGCAAGAGATGACATCTGCATGTGAAAACCACAGATGTTGCTTGGATTGCCATTCTGACTTGAAACAAGCTCACACTTGGGGTCGAGATACACTCATACTCCAGAGAAATTGCGAGGCCTGAGAAGGTGCACCTGGAATGCAGTCTCGGAATTTGCCGAAGTTGAAACACACTAAGATGTTCCCAATTTTTCCTCTTTTCTTTTGCTTTGCAGTCTGGAACCCATATAGCTTCAGATAGGTCCTTGTTCTACTGTTCTCACATGACCTGGGTTGAACCCAACAGTTTATGAAAGAAAGAATCTTGTTTTGCACAAATGTAGATAATGGCACAACACTCTGAGCACAAAACGATTATTTTTGAAATTAAGAATGAAAATAAGTTTTCAATCGGGTATTGAGCCTCGACTAAACACAAATGCACCATGACTCAACAAAGGAAAACAAAGGTAAACAACCTAAACACGCCTATTGACACTGAAATGACTCAAAACAAGAATCGAGACAAAGAAAACAAAAGACACGACACACAAACGTAATGTTACAAAGATGAGAGGCCTCTCGGCACGAGGAGCCGGTTTCCCGGTATTGTTTCCCACCCTTTCTCATTTGTGATTCTCACATCACTTGGCCTCAAGCTCGCTTTTTCTAAAAACCCTTTTCTCACTTTTTTCTCTCAACGCACATTTCTATTCTTCAATCTCTTATTTTTTTTTCCCTTCCCTGGTGGTTGACGGATGAACAGAAGTTGCGAGCTCATGCCCCTAGCATTCTCGCTAGATTCTCTTTCTTCGCTTCACAACAATGGAACTTTCCTACGGAGGGGTTGCGTGCTACAACTAGGTGTGCGGCAAATGCGCAATTGACATCGGTTGACGATGCTCTGTTGGGGAGTTTGGATATGATCTCGATCTATCCGTATGATGGAGTGGAATATCTTGCCCCATTCCGGCGTCGCCAGACTTGGCTTGATACCTCGTTGCTTGAAGGGTGAGAGAGCTTTCAGCCCTTTGTTGTTGACTTCAATTGTGTCCTTTTCCGGCAGGTAGAGTGCCCTTTCTGGCAGGTATGGTGCCCTTTTGGCAAGTATTTTGACAAAGGGGAAAAGACAGAACACCTGACTCAACTGTGCCCCTAGTTCATCATTTTGACCATTTTTTGTTTTGGTTTTCTACTAAAACAATTTTGACCAACGTGAGAGTTAGATTAGCATACTTGTTCGATTTTCTGATTCAAAATCATGCAAGTTAGGTTATGAGCACTGAAATTTTTTCTTTTTTGGGTCCAAGAAACGGTCCAGTTTTGGAAAAGATGGAATAATTTTCGAGAAAATTAGTCAACCTCAGTAAAAATTCTCAAAAACTATTTTTGCAAACAGCCAATGCTCAACAAGCACGGAACCTACTTTTGATATGCACAACCCTGATCTGGAGGAAAAATTGCCCTTTCGAAGAGAGCCGCATGGCAACGAAAGTTGTCCCTTGTTTGAACGCACCGCTGCATTGATTGGCGACTCGAAAGTTGCCCTTGTTTGAATGGCATCGCTAACAAGATTGTAATTAGTCATCGGCGATGATTACAACCAAACTCCTGATACAGAGAAGGCAAAGATGATCAAAACCATTACATGGACACAATTGATTTGGAAGTGTTTATGGTCGACTTGTAATGAAGTTGCCTACGATCCCAAACATGGGAATCGCTTTCGTAGTTCGGGTTAAGGTACACCCGGTATTAACCTCTCCTTTTACGCCTAACTTTTGCCAAGGCCGCCTCTTCGGGTTTTCAACCTTACGAAGCTTTGTTCTTCTTTTCCTTTTATTTCTTTTTGTTCGCTTTCTTCTTCTTTTCTTTTTTTTTCTTTTCTTTTCATTTTCTTTTATCATCATTTTCTTTTCTTTTTCTTTCTTCATTCTTTGCATTTTTCTTTTTTTTTTTTGTTCTTTTGTTCTTTTTCTTGCTATAACTTTTGCTTGGGTCGCTTCCGTGTTTTCACCAAGCGAGCCTCCTCAAGGGTAAAAGTGTAGCTTTGTCCATGTCAAATGGCTTTGAGATCCTAGAGTCATCTCAATCCAAGAGAGTGGTCATTGCTTGTCGATGATGTTGAGTCCATCCAATGGGGGTTGAATTTGCCCCTAGTGTTGTGATAGGAACTCCGCTTGTCCTTCAAAGAATAATACTTCTTCCTCCCTTCTAGGGTTTGGCATTTTTGCCGATCTTCATCTTTGATTGATTTGAATGATCTATCTTTGGCTCTTCGAGCACATTTGAAATTTTTTCTCCTAGTTCCAGGGTATTTCGATCCAACTTTGCAAGCTTCTTTGACTTTCGCCTCGTTCATGGGCCGCTCGACCGCCACACAGTCCTCATGCTTTAGTTGACCGTTGAACATTCTGAATTATGGTTCAAGGTTTGAAAGCAAGGGCTCAGGCCTCGAGGCTGAGAGCGATCCTAAGCTGTACATCGCAAGAGCGATTCCACACAAGTCTTCGCAAAACCGCGCAAAATATTTTTTGAAAATTTTTAAGAATGCGACAAATCGCTGGCTTAAAGACAAAGGAGCCAATCAATCAAACCAGATCCTTTTCAAGACTACATTAACAAGCATGATTTCATTCATTAAAAGGCTTAGCACGCTCTTTCTCTCGCTTTGATCAAATTTTGCAAATCCCGAGGAATTCTTCATCTTTGTTTTCAACACAATGTTCAAAAGTTTTGAAAACTCAGTCATTACAATGACTTCAAGGCACGTAAAAGACAGAGTGTGAAATATCACATCTCATTTAGAATTTCGCACAAAGCATACGGCGTATAAACACAAGAGTGTGAAAATCACCGTTGTTCCATTCAGATCATGGTGTAATCTGCTCCAGTAATAGACTCAAAAAGAAATGAAAAGACAACACAAACGAGCAAGTGATGTCCGAGGTAACACCCCAAATCACCCGACTCCAACAAAACAAGATCGACTCGACATAACAAGATAGACCCAACTCGACTCAAGACAAAAGACTAACTCTACACAACACAAGAAGATCGACCCAATACCGGTCGAAACTAGCATTCGCGAATGCTTAAAACAAAGGCGTACATACGCCATATTTGGAGTAAATCGAGCCATCCGCAGTGGTTCATCCCGATCACATCACATTATCCCCACAAGTTCACCGATCAAGTCCGATAGACTTTGGCTGAAGTTGGTGCGATGATGACCTTATTGTCAATCGATCTTGTATTTCGTGGCGAAGACGGAGACAACCATCGCGATACGGCCGACTTTGGATGAAAGGCACAAGATTTGGTCTGATCATGGAAGCGAGGAAGTCTATCCGCAAAGGTCGCGGCTCCAAGGGTTTCAATTTCTCTAATCAGATCCTAAAGGCCGATAGAGATATGTACAAGGTGCGTAACACCCTCGCCTCGGTGGGTGTTTTGAGGTTTGTGGAGTTTTGGCCGACGCACCAAAGAAAGGGATTGACAAGCGCTGATCGGGTTTGCCGATCATTTCGAGCACGGATTAGGCCGCAAGGAACATTCTCGTACAAAGGCCCTCCGGCTTGCCCCTGATTCAGACCGCTCATTCCGGTGGCGAAGTGTCATCCATGCTTTTGTAATAATTATGAGGACTTGCCTTTTGTTCACCCTCAATTTTCAAAGCCTCAATATCCCACCAAGGTGTTCATGGGGACCATTGCTCGCCTACCTTGTTCTTACCAAAAGCTTCCACTTTGTCAAGAGATTGGCCTTCTTCCAATGCAACCCGCCCCAAAGTTGGGGGAGCCTTTAGATATGAACTCCCTGCACGTGATGTGGTTGATGATGGGGCCAAAACCCCAAAGGCTAGATCGCCACGCTTGTCAAGATCTTCGATCATCCTCATCACCAAAAGTAGTGGGTTCATGGGTTTGAGATGATTGGGGTTCGACGCACCCATTATGCATAAGTCCAGTTTCTCTCTGGGATAAACACATTAGGCTTGGGTAGATGGACTGGGGTGATGTATACGCTGGGGTCGAAGAACGGCCAATGTGGATTAGGTTGAGATGTGGATGAGGTACTTGGTCATTGGGGGTCAAGGTGGAGCTATCGTCGTTGTCAATGAGATTTTGGATCTCATGATGAAGGCGGTAGCAACTGGCAGGCCATGATCACACCGCTAATGGTACACACAAGATTTGGAGGGGTTAGGTCTGGCCGGGAGTGGGTCGTGCAGAGGTTGAGGATCGAGGGGTTTGAGATGCCCTCTTCCATCAAGGCTTTTAGTGCGCTTAGTCAAGCTCATATAGAGGAGGGTGAAAGTTCTACCGAGCTCGGGTCAATGGGCCGCTTGTAGGCTTGATTGGCAAAAGGGTTGGTGGGCATCAGATGATTTCAAGGGTTTGGGAATAGCGCATTACCAAGATTGGTACTCCTGAATCACCCTTCTTGTCTGTTCACTTGTTCTCGAATGATCCTCGTTGAACGTGATTCTCGACCAACCTCCAGCTCATGCAAACTCTTGAAAGTGAATAGCGGAACGACTATCAACTTTTACAACATATCATGCTCAAGGTTTCGCACCATCATCCGCACTTGATCCTCTCGAAGGCCGACCATTATCCGGTCGCTTTTGCTCTCCACCTCGCAACAAATTCTACAAAGGCTCTGCTGGTTCTCGGGTTGCTTCAAGTTCCAAAGATGGTCATTTCAACTTGGGTGTTGTACGAATCATCGATCTACAAAGGCCTCACCAGCTTTTCCTAGTTTTGCTTCACTTTGTCCTCCAACTTAGCTGCATCAAGTGGTCGCTACACCGACAGGTTCTTCCATACAGAGAGAGTTTCGCGGGCTTAGTCGCACTCCATCCGTGACATCCAAGAAAAGTCGATATGTACTGGATCTCCAAATCTGCCGAAATGGTCAACATATGGCATTTTGAATCATTCTGGGAGTCGCACGGCAGACTCGGTGCCCATCCTCAATGTCGGAATGGAGTTAAGGCCCGTGCCTTCTTGAATTGCTTCTCAAGGTTCGCAATTTTCGCAGGTGGATTGAGCTCATTAACATGAAAGGGTTGAAGCCTCTCAAAGAGGGTTGCACCAGGGTCCGAGCACCGAGCTTGAGTCAACCTTTCCGAGGATTCTGACATCGCAAATCTTCAATCGGAAGCGGATCAAAGTTCGGCCGGGTCCCAAAGTTTAATGTGATGCGATGCCCTGTGATGGGCGCTGCTTTAATATCGGTCTCACTTGTATGGCAGCTTCCTCGATGAACGCCGCTATCACGGCCACAAATTCTTGAACCCCGTGCTATCACTTGCCCATCGATGATGTGACTGGTGATCGCTGGATCGATGAACTAATGAGCCTGTTCGCTCTTTCTTTGCCTTACCGGGCGAAGGAAAATCGTTGCCCTTGAATTGAATCTCGCCTAACAAAGTCTATCAAGACTAGTCCAATGTACCCGGGATATCGAGCCTTCGGGTTATGGTTCCAGGACTACTAGCAAAAGAGAAAATAGACAAGATCTCACCAATTTTACTAGAACGGATATGAACATAGCGGAATGATTGTGCTCAATCGATCAATGCTCTCAAATATCTGGTCCCAAAACCGATACCCTCGTAAAATCGATTCCCCAAATATCGATGCCCACAGTTCGATGCTCAAACTTGCAAACCGATATATGCATTCCTCAGAGATACACTCTAAAAGCACATAGCAAGTAAAAGAGCCAAAACACCCCTATGTTGGGGTAGGGTTTCCGCCCTATTTTGTCGAGCTAGGGTTTCACTACGACGCAGCTGTTTCAAACAACCTATATCGAGTAAGCAACTGCCCTAGTTTGGCATGGTCACTATAGATTCCGAATATGCACTAGGTCGAATGGTCGAAGGGTGCCCGGTAAAACCGGGTTTGTGTTCTATATCGGCAGAGTTCAAGAATCGTCACTTTATGGCATGCTTTGACAAAGTCATGCCTCCGAAACCGCCAGAATAGCAGATGGCCAACACGGTCCTAGGTGCACCAATGCACATGCAATGCAAAGAGACATATAAGCGAAATCAAAATGAGATATCACGAAGTTCGAGTCAAGCTCTCTAAATCCCAAATAGAGTCGCCAGAATTGTAATAACGCTGGGGACCTTGCTACAGCTTCGACTGATTTTGTGTTATGGTTCTAAATCAACCAAAGAGTCTAAATCCGCAAATCGCTTTGAGAAAACAGATTTTTGAAAAGAGGTGCCAAACATGGACGCCACAGATACAGAGTTGCCACCTAAATATTTTTTAAATGGGAAATTTAGAAACCCCGACTCGTGCCAAAGGCCACGTGTCCGCTATCACCAAAGTTGTTTCTACCAGAGCTTGGGTACGATTAGGAAGGTTAGCTATGAGTATTCTCGCCCGGTCCGAAGACCGGCCTCTACTAACCGTGATATCCGTTTTTGAAAACGTTATGTGTTCTTATTCCGATTATTAGCCTAGAATTACTATGTTATGCGCACAGCAAACAAGTATAGACTAGATTGCCTAATTTGGAAATAAGCATTGCATATCCGTTTGTTTTGAAAAATACTTTGGAATTTGCTACTCGCAAGTAGGCTAAAATACGGATTTCAACGAAGTTTTTCCAACTCAGTAAGCCAACCTTCACCCACGTGCATTCAAACAGCTTTTATCTCACATAAGCAATTAGCCACATGGTAAGCATGTCATTATGATAGCATTTACACGCATGCGTATGCTAAAGCATGAAAATATTTACATCATACTCCGTACAAAATAATAAACTAGTTAGCAAACATGCATGGTCCTAGTTCATGCCAATTTGACTAATGCAACACATACATGATGCAATTAGAGCAGTCTCGCTAACCTAAACATGGCATGTGAAATGCAATCAATTGATGCACGATTCAATTTGGAATTGAAGTACAAATGCAAAAGCGTGATGTGCCAACCCGCATGCAAGACAAATGTATGGATGCACGCATAGCATAAGGTATGCTAATTTAAACATGCCCTAATTTACCATCATAAGCGGTAAATAAAAGGGAAGGAAGAAGTGGGGATTAAAGACATGCACACACACACACCCACACTTATTACAGATTCGCCTCACCGAGGACCAAAAGAATATACAAATTAATTAACTATGCAAGCTAATTAAATATTACAAACCACTTAATTAATTAACAAATTAACTAAGCTTAGAAAAACAAGAACCGTCTTGAAGCGGGTCCAATGCAATGCATGCTCTTGCCTTGCTCGGCGTAATCGCATGCATAGATCACTGCTTTCGCTCGCCTCTCAAGATCGCCAAAGTCTCATAATTGCTTCCCTGGACATTGGAAGACACCACCAGCTAAGTAGAATTTCCACCGGCAGTGGGATGTGGTCACCGGCTGTTGATGAAGCCATCGCCATCTATTGATTGCCGGTCGGCACTCAGGCAATGATCGGCAAAAAGTTCTTGCGTAACTCGCTTGACAGCCAGAGAGGATAGAACCTTGCATGGCAATGCAATTCAAACCATGTATGCACTAACCATACCCTCATCATGTGTAGAACTCAAAGCGATATGGTCCTTGGTTTTCGGACCACCAATCAAGCATTTCGATGCATGATGGCCCAAAAACCAAGTGTGCACATTTCAATTTCAAATGAATGCAATGCACATAATCACATAAAAGGGCCAACCTCTATCACACTCACTTCAAGAGGCTAAGCATGCGCATTGATGCAATGCAATCCTAGGCACATTGACTAGTATGCAACCATGGCCATGCAAATAAGCATACAAGCTAACAAGCATACAAGACATGAAACATCAATGTTAACCAACAAGCATGCAAGATGTAATGTGGATGTTCAAGCATGCAAACAAGCATGTGACTTCATTTAATCATGCAAATTCCAACATACGACAACTTACCAATATGCTACAACACACAAGGAGCATATGCAACCAATGAAGGGATGGACTTAAACATGATTTAGGCAAATCTAAATAGGCCTAAAATAGTGGCCAAAATGCCAAGTACATGAAGGCAAATGTTCATGCAAACATGCATAGATACATGGTTCAAGACTTAAGATAATGAAGCAACTTTTAAACACATTTAAAAGGGACAAACATGGATTAATGGCATGCAAACTAAGATCTGAAATCATGTTATAAAATGATGCCAAGTCAATTTAAACAAGATAGCAAAACATGCCACAATGGCCTAAGTACTTAAGACAAGCCATGGAGGCTTAATCCAAGGTCAAGTCCACCAAGCCTCACAAGGCTAAGGGACTTAAAACAAGTCAAAGGCAAACTTAAACAAAGATGGTGCACCTAGATGACATCTATGGCTCAAGTCCAAAGCATGCACAATGGCTAAAACATGGAGCATTTAACACAAGCTTTCAAAGCATTAAAGAGGTGTCCAAAGCAAGCATACAAGCATGTCTTAGGACTGAAATTATGCTATAAATGATGCCAAGCTACTAAGATACCTCAAGCAACGCATGATCCACACTTCTCATTTTCAAAGCCTACAAGCTAACAATGCAAAGAGGCTATGCAATACATGGCAAGTATGACTAAAGCAACTTAAAACAGAGCTAAAGCATACAAAACATGCATTAAAGCTTCACAAAGCTAAGCCTAAAACATGCTAAAACAAGGGCTTACAACGTAAGGCATATTAAGGCAACAACAAGGCATTACATGGCATGTATGTTAAACTAACATAGTGTACCAAGACCAACATACAACAATGTTATATCATGGCATAATAAGCATAAAACACAGCCATGGCATGATCAACAAACACTCAAACATGATGCTCCCTCAAGAGGCCAAAAAGTGCCCTTTTCAAGGACAACAAGGAGAGGGGTGGCCCTCTCCTTCTTGGGACTTCAAGGCACCATCCTACCACTGAAATCCTCAAGATTTTAGTGGTGAGGAAGCCCAAACACCAAAGTCTCGGAGCTCACCCAAAATAGCACAAAATGGGACCTCTCAAGGCTTAAGAGGGGTCTAACACCTCCAAACCGCAAAACACTCTAAATAAACTATTAAGAGGGCTTAAAAATGGAACTTTTTTATGTTATACACTAAACACAAAAACAGTTACAAGATGGTCAAAAGTAGGATACAAAAATGGGGTAAAAAGGACTAGTGTCTTACCCTTGTAGACCACCTTCAAAAATGGTGGACCAAAGAGCCCCTTGAGCTCCAAAACCTTCAAAGCTCCAAAACAAGCCTCAAGAACCTCAGCCCAAGAGGATGGTGTTATGGTAGGTGTTTGTGCACAAAACTGCCTAAAACACACACAATGGCAAGAGAGGAGAGATATAGATATAGGTTAGATACACTAACTTAAACCCTAAAACCGTAGTCTTCTCACTCTCTTCTCCAACTTCTCTAACACTAGAACAAGGGAGAGAGAGCCTCCTCTTATAGAGGAGCCAATCTTGTAAAGCTTACAAGGTAAGCTAACAAGAGGGCCATCCCTCCATACACTGTATGGAGGGGAAGCAAATGCAAGACAGCTGTGCTAAAATATCTGCAAAAGCAGATGCACAGTACTCAGCCAGCCAAAGATGTCATTTTGATAATTTATCGCCGACCGCCAACAAAGAATGCAGATCGGCAACATACATTGCCGATGGCATAAAACCCTCGCCGCTGGCCTCTAGCCACGGCCGGTGATGTGTGGGGATGCCTCACAAGGCATTCCCTGCCCCTCCAAGGCAAAACACAAGAGTTTGGTGCAAAACCAGACACTATAATCGAGTTCGGAGATCCCGAGGCAAGGCGCCAGAAGAGACCTCCGGGAACTCCAAACGAACACAAACATGGATAATCACCGAGTGTTTAAATGGTGACGTCCAAGTCTTGAGGACGGTCAAAAATGGGGTGTCTACAGCTGGGATGAACACACTTTAGGTAGGGTCTTGAGAACGACTTTTTGTATAATGCTAGGGATGGGGAAAGCCAAAATCGCTGCGACTTCGATCTTATTCTGTTGGCCTCTTTCTTCTCTTCTGGTAAGATGCCGTCTTTTAAGAACCGGATGATGGTATCCATCAAAGAGGGGCCTAGCTCTACGCAACATACCTCTTCTGCTTCGGGGTCTTCAATGCTTGGTCTAGGTAGGTAGTCGATCAGTAATGGATGAGGGATGGAAGTATCTGCCATTGAGGCAAAGCCTGCTAGGTCGTCCGCTCTGCTGTTTTCCTCCTTGCCAATTTGTTCTATCCTGACTACTTCAAATTTCTTGATCTCTGTTCTGACCAACTCTTGGTATTTGGCCATCCTCATATCCTTGCTTCGTAGTCGCCAGATATTTGGTTTACCACTAGCTGTGAGTCGCTGTAAACCATTAGCTCGGTGGCCTTCCTGTAGAATGCTAATTTGAGGCCTGCAAGAAGTGCTTCATACTCCGCCTCGTTGTTTGATGCTGAGAAGCCAAGGTTGATTGCTTGCTCCACTACTAGGCCGTCTGGAGAGATGAGGACTATGCCAAGTCCTGCTCCATGCCGGTTGGATGCTCCATCCACGAAGAGCTTCCACATCTCTCCAACGAACAACTTCCAGCAAGTGGAGGGATCAGATGATGCCTTGGGATCTTCCGTGTTGCTGGTGTTTTCTTCAAGGTCCATGCTTGCTGTCTGCCCCTTGCTATCTGATTGTACCAAGTCTTTATTTGTTGGTGAGTCTAGACTTGGTGTAGCATGGTTTGCTTCTTCCTTCCTTGCTTTGCTTTGGTCTGCCTTGGGGTCTGACTGAATATCCTGCACTAGGGGTTGCACTATTCCAACGTCAACTTCCATCCCTAGTTTGGTTGTTTCACAGTTCATCAGATATGATGACTTCCTGGTGTGAATTCTGTGAAAAAATCAGCCAAAGCTTGAGCCTTTATCGTTGTCCTTAGTATGAACTTGATGTCATATTGTCCCAATTCTACTGCCCACTTCAAGATTCGCCCAGAAAAGTTCGCCCTTTCTAACAAAGCTTTTAATGGGAAAGTTGTGACGACTATGGTATGGGTGTGAAAGTAGTGCGACAACTTCCTTAAGGCTATTATCAAGGCTAAAGCCGCTTCTAGTGGCAAGTACCTTGTTTCAAGGTTCTGCAATGTCTTGGTCGACATAAAAGATGGGTAGATGTTGATTTTTCAAGACGGACCAAAGATCGCGCTTAATTATGCGCCGAGAGACCGCCAGTACAAGAAGAGTTCTTCTCCGTGTCGGGTGACAAGTAGTGGTAGAGAGGACATGTATTCTTTTAAGCTTTCAGAGCGGTCGCATTCTTCATCCCACTCAAACTTGGATTTTAGTACATGGAAGAATGGTCGAGTCTATCCGACGACGGCTTATGAACCAATTGAGCGCAATGCTATGTCGGTGAGATGTTACACTTTTTATCGAAGTTTGGTCTCTCGAACTCGATTGCTTTGATCTGGGAGGGGTCTGCTTCGATACCCCGGTTGGTCACTAGGAAACCTAGGAATTTTCCAGATCCTACTCCGAACGCACACTTGGACGCATTGAGGCGCAACTTATGTTTCTTCAGGATCTCAAACATCTCACCTAGGTCCTTGAGATGGTCGTTCTCATCCTTGCTTTTGACCACCATGTCGTCGATGTAAGCCTCCATCGTTCTGCCTAACAATGGTTCAAACATCTTGGTGACCATCCGTTGGAATGTCGCCCCAGCGTTCTTTAGGCCAAAGGGCATGACCTTGTAGCAATACAGTCCTCTTGGAGTTGTAAAGGACGTGACCTCCTGGTCTGGTTTATGCATGGCGATTTGATGGTAGCCTCTGTATGCATCCAGAAAACTAAGTCGGTTGTGCCCCGCTGTTAGGTCTACCAGTTGATCTATCCGTGGTGGAGGAAAACTGTCTTTTGGGCATGCTTTGTTGACTATTTTGTAATCGACGCAGACACGCCACTTGCCATTCTTTTTTGGCACTACGACTGTGTTGGAGATCCATCTTGGGTAGTGTACCTCTCTGATTGCTCCTGCCTCCAGCAGGTTTCCTACTTCTTCCGCCGCTATCTCGGCGTGGTGGAATGCCGATCTGCGTATCTAATGATTGGTCTAGCGGATGGGTGGACATTGAGTTGGTGACAAATGAAGTTGGGATCAATGCTCGGTATGTCGTATGGTGTTCAGCGAACACTTCGATATTAGAGGTCAAAATTCTAAGACCTCTAATCTCTCGTCGACAACGACGAACCGAGCAAAAAGAACTTATCCGGTTCTTTTCATCTATTCTACCTCTACCAACTCTTCCACCACTTTCTCGATTAGCTACTTTGTCAACATCTGCGACAGCCTCATTGCTCTCGTGTTCTTCCACCGAATGAACGATTATTTGGCAAGCACGCCATTCACCGTGACAAAGCATTGCTTGACATAACTGTCTCCATAGACCTCTTCAATTACACCGTGTCGCTGGGGAACCGTTACTTGGTGGTAGGATGACGCCACCGATCGCATGGCATGCAGCCATGTTCTGCCCAAGATGATGTTATAAGTGGAGGGGGCTTTTAATACCCAGAACTCTACTTGTTTTGTCACGCTTCCTGCCTTAACTGGGAGGATTATTTTGCTGACAGGCCATTCTGGCATGGAGTTGAATCCAATCAGGAGATACGGGAAAAGCAAGTTTTTATCTTGTAACTTCAACTGTTTAAAGGTGTCATAGTACATTATTTCACATGAACTGCCTTGGTCTATCAAAATCCGCTTAACGTCAAAATCCTTGACTCGGAGAGTGACAACCAAGGCATCATTGTGGGCAATATATCCTGCTGTGTCTTTATCCGAAAAAGACATGACATTCATGGCCTCTCGCTCTTCCCTTCTTGATGGTAGGTTGGGCACTTAGTACCTCTCTTAAATGCTCAAACTTTTTGATTGATCCTCCGAGCTCAGATACACGCCAGTTCGAAAACTCCATGTATCACATTGATAACGCCTTTGAGGTGGGCGCCGATTGGCATTCCGCTAGTTATTATGGTCCCGGGGCCGATTGCGCCCTCTTTCAATGTATTTATCCAGGTGACCTGCTGCCACCAACTCCTCCAGGTGTTGTCTCAATGGCGTGTAATTTTCAGTGCGGTGCCCCTTTTCTTTGTGGAAGGTGCACCGTGATCTTTCATCATAGTCCTTCTGAGCTTCTCCAAGCTTGGCTGGCCATCTGACGAAAGGCTCATCCCGTATTTTACTTAGAATTCGGTAGATTGGTTTCTTGAAGACCGTGGTTATGGCAGTGCGGACTCTCAACCATCTTTTATCCCGTCTTCTCCGTTGTCTCGCCTACCTCGCTTTTTTCTGGACGGTCTACCGTGTTGACTTTTGCTGAGGCTTTCTTCTCTGGTACTGTGGTCGTGCCAGATTTTGTTTTGGCACGTGCACCATCCTCTTCCACCCTGATGTGCTGATGCACTCTCTCCATCAAGGCTTCCATGGTGAGGGGTGGTGTTATGGTGATTGAGTCCCTAAGCCTGTTCCCGACTGGAAGGCCTCTCTTGTATTGTGCAATGGCGAGATTGGTGGGAGAGTCTCCAATCTGGTTGAAGGTCTCCCAGTAGCGACTATTGTAGGATCTTAAGGTCTCCTTATCGCCCATGTCAATGGAGAGCAGCTGATCAATCTCCACCGGGGTTTTGGTGTTCGTCGAACCTTGATTTAACGCTCGCTAATTGCGCCAGAGGCTATGTCGCTTTCTAGAAGTTTTTTCAACCAAGTCGTTTAGGTCGCCAAGGCTAAATGGGAAGAGGATGCACATTAAAGCCTCGCTTGCTTCAGATATTGCCATGACTTGGCGAAGTGGCTCAAGTGTGAGAGGGTCCATCTTTCCTCATATGTAGTGAATTTGGGCAAGGAAGCTCGATGGTAGGGCGCTTTCAATCGCCGAACGAATGGTGAGGTCTGCACTTGCTAATGCCTTGTCCATCGGTTCAGAGGTAGGGTGCGGTATTGGCATTCCAACCTCGACGCCCATGCGTCCGAGGAGCCAACCGCCGAAGGCGTAAACTCTATGTGGATCGCAGTTCTCGCATCCTCCTTCCATCGTGCCTTCTTCAAGCACGGTTCAGAAGTCGGATGATCCGCAACTCCGCCTCGCTCGATCTTGTTTGGTGAGTATGTGAGGGCCAATACGTGCTTCCTCAAGAAGATGACCTCTCGATCTCATTCTCTCGCACTTGGAGGACGAAGTTCGAAGATCTAGATTATGTATCGCCTTCCCCGAGGCTTCTACTCTTGCTTAAGAGGGTGTAGTATTCCTACTATGACCTTCCGAGTGGCGAGGGGCGCCTTGTTTGTGCGCCTCTCGTCAGCCACTCCTTTTCCCTTCACCTAGCGCTTTAGAGATTCCATGTCCGCCGCCATCCGACGATCAACTCATCTTGCTCCTTGACGCGATCCTTAAAAGCCTCAGATCAATCCTCCGCCTTTGTCTCTCCGGACTTTGCAAACGAGAGTGATGGGGCCGTTAGTCCGCTTTCTACCCTCGTATCCCTCATGGGATTTCGCTTTTGTAATTCCAAGTCCGCCATAGGAGGGATAAGAGGTAGACCTTACCATAGGAGGGATTCGCCTTTGTAATTTCAAGTCTGCGCCCTCCGCACGACGCCGTTTCTACTACTCAAAATACAAATGCGAAGCTAGCCATGTGTGTGCCGAAACCTCCGATGCCTAAGTCAACAAATTAGACAAATAGACAAAAGCTCAGATATTCGGGAATCAAAGTTATGCTACCTCTCCATAGGTGATGTTTGTGAGCTTTTATAGGTTTCATGTGGCATAATCCAAGTAGGACTCTTACTCCTCCATGTAGAGTCCTCCTAGGATTCATACTCCTGAAAGATAATGCTTATCCTTTAACACCCCCCTCACTGCTTAAACCAAGTGAGATGGTTTTACCATGGCCGGACTCCAATATGACTGAAGTAAGCATGGCCACGCTGAGCCATAGTGTAGACCGAACTATCGTTAGTTCGGTTCTTCCTTCAATGCCCTTACCTCTGTTTTTCCTGTATAAACCGTGATAAACTCAAACAGAGCTAGGTTCTAGCAAGGTTTTAGACCGAACTAACCATACTGCACCATAACCGGTATAAGTTCCAAGCATCTTTAAACCGATTTGACTACAAAGCATCTGTCGATCAGTCTAACATTACAACTCACTCGGACCAGACTAACTTTTAGGCCTTTTTAAGACCGGAGTAACTTTATGGTTTTTTACTCAAATTTCTTCAGATCGTCCATAAATCTACCCAGCCCAATTTGTATATAAATTACCCTCTCGTAGATATCTACAACTTTAATAAAAAAAATATTATTTGATTTTTTGGGAAAGAGAAAAGGAATGCAAGTTTTAATATTTTTTTTTGAAAATTTGTGAGAGATTAGGAGGGAGAGATTATGAAATATTTTTGTTATTAAATAAATAAATCACCAATAGTTTTTTAATCTATTTTGTAAATTAAAATGAATAATTTTGGAAAATTGATTAATTTGTCCCATTAAGTGATTTAAAATTTTGATAGATATACATAAAAAAAAATACATAATTATATTATTAAATCATAATTCAAATTTAGATGTTATATCTTTTTGATATCTATAACTAAATTCTTATCTTTTTATTTTATTTTTGTGTGTAACCATAGGGTGTGTTTGATTGGGGGATAAGGGGGACTATCCTTTGGACTCCATGTCCCACCTCCTCCTTATCCGTCAAGCTTGATTTTTTTAGTCCGTGATTCCATGTCCCACCGACTCCATGTCCCCATATGGGGACTATCCCGCCCTAGGGGGTGTGGGATTGTTTTGGGGGACTAATCACTATTGGGATTAGATGTGAAAATGACAATTTTGACCCTCTACTATTTAATTATGTATTATATTTAATAAAATTCAATAAAATTTAAATGTTTCAATTTAAAAATAAAATAATTTTATTTAACTTTTTATTAATGTTTTATTTATTTAATTTTTTAAATAATTTTTTATAGATATTTTATTGATGTTTTATTTTAAAATTTTGTTTATAGTTTATTTAATTTCATTATTTAAATTGTAATAGGTGTTTTATTTAAAATTTTAATTAAAAAAATAATATAAATTTTTATACAAAGTTATACCGTATTTTATTAAATCAAATTTAGTGGTTATTTATTTATTTAATTGTGTAAAAAATAAATTTATGTAAAAAATAAATTTAATTTATATTATTAAATTAATGATATTTTTTGTATGTAAAAAAACACAAAGAACGCTTTTGTATGTAAAAAAATAATGATTTGTTATACAAAGAATGATTTAAAACAAATTTTATTGATATTTTATTTATTTATTTATTTATTTTAAAAAACAAAATTATTTAATTAAAAATAATTAAAATATTAAAGATATGTTTAATATTGCTATTCCTTAGTAAACAATTGAAAAATGGCAAAATAGTCTTTGTTCATTTATCCTATCCAAATTGGCCCAACCAACGTTGATTCACTAAAAATAGTCCGGGGATTCACAATCGACATCTAATCCCATGAAAAACAAACACAGGATACATATCCAATCCAACCAAATAGTCCGGGGGATTTTAATCCCAGGACTCAAGTTCGATGGATTCTAATCCCCCCTTTTCCAGTCCGTCCAATCAAACACACCCATAGTGTATGGGAGAAATTGAAAAGGGTGTTGCAATAATTATGAGAGAAGTTAAAAGGGATTGTGGGTTGGGAGAAGTCAATAAATGCAGAGGTTTTTTTTTTTTTTTTAAATCAAAAAATTAGAAAATTAGGATTAGGAGATTGGAGCTCCCACAGGCATTGGGGTTAAAAACCCCATTTTGCTTAATATATAGTATATAAATAGCACTTTACCCTTGTTTTAAAAAAATAACAATATACCTGCCAAGTGGTTTTGGACTAATGTTACACTTAGAGCATCCACAATGGAGTTGTTAACCCTCCACTAGCGTCAGATGTTAAACTTTCGCCAGCCAAGCTCCATTTTGTTCATACAATGGAGCTGCTAAGTTGTTCATTAATAGTTAAAGTTAGTGTCAGATGCTAAATAACATGTTAATCAGAGCTGCTTTTAGCCAAGGAGGAAGAGAGATGGAATTGCTCGGGATGTCAAGCTTGCCGTCTCCTGACGCTTGGTTTTTCAAGAAAAAAAAAAACGTGAGTTTTTTTTTTGGCCGCCACTATTACCAAACAAATATGTTAACTAATGTAAAGAGAGAGAGAATCGATAATGCAAAGGTGGGGGCCCGCTGCACTTTTGAATTATTTTATATTTTATTTATTATATATATATATATATATATTTTTTTTCAACACACATCTTAACACATTTATTGTATCACCATTTACTCACTAAATTAACAAACTCTTAACACATATTTTTTAGTCCCACTTTTATCACTTTTTGTCATATAACACACATACATTTTTAACACATCCATCATGGATGCTATTACATTTTCCATCCACACTAACGAAAAGTGTGTCTCAAATGCCTATTTTGAGAGTGGGGAAGGAAAAAAAAAATTAGTCTAAATTAAATTTCAATATAAAAAGACAAAATTAATCTTGTTTTACCTTTTTGTTTTATCTAAATTTCTTATTTAATAATATTTTAAATTAAACATACATATTATATATAATTACATTAACCTAAATACCTTAATTTATTATTATAAAAATTAATTATCAAACTACTTTAATCTAATTTTTAATTTTAATCCATTTTTTATTTAATAACATTTTAAATAAAACATAAACATAATACATATATATAACAAATTAAATCATAAACTACCTTAATCTAATTTTTAATTTTTAATTCAATTTATTATTTAATAACATTTTAAATTAAACATATACATATATATTTAACAAATTAAATTATAAATTAACACAAATTAAAAATTCAGTTTATTAAAAAACTTATTTGGGAAACTCTAGTCTTTTAAATTAGTTTTGTGTTATGTTTTTAATTTTTTTTCTTAGTCATAGAGGTAAATTTATTTATTTATTTACAAGGAGAGCTAAAAATAAAGGAAGAAGATATAAAGGGTATAATTGTCTTTTTATTGTTAACATTAATGGTGTTAAAGTTACATTTTAGTCCAAAATCACACAGGATATATGACTATTTTTAAAAGACAGAAGGGGAAAGTGTTATCGAATCATATCACAGGAAAGTAAAATGAATTTTGCCCAATAAAAAAATATATAACATTATTATAAAAATCGTCGAATTATACTAACAGTTCCTGTAATTTGAGACTTGTGTCACTTTAGTCTTTAACTTTTTAATTATGATACATTTGATCCTAAATTTTGAATCTTATTTCAAATAAGGACAATCAAATATAATTCCTTTACAAACGGTCGATTTTAAGGGCAAAGTTGTCATACAACTTATTTTGTGTTGGTTAACTTGTATGTTGTTTAAAATGTAATGGTTTTTTTTTTAATGAATAATGATGGAACTTTTTTTGTTATAAAATTCTGTTTGAATTTACTTTTAAGAATCTATTTTAAGAAATTTTTTCTAGATACTAAAAATTAAATTTGTGAAAAAAATTGAAAAATACATTATTTTTATATAATTTTAATTTTTGGGACGGTAGAAATAATTTTTTTATATTTATTTTCGTTAAATTAGTTTCTATTTTTTCAAAAGTCAAACATTGCGGCAACTTTGATGTCATTATTAAACCAATCCATTAAATCAAAAAATTTAAAACTAAAAATATTTCATTTATTAAACATATCAATTGCACATTAAAAACCTAATATCCATCTATTATATGATAACCATCTAAAAATATTTGTTAACAACAAATATAATTATCTATACATGATAACTATTCAAAAATATCAACAAAAACAATCACCCAATACATGATCATCATCTGAAAACACATATTAAATATTAATTTGTTAAAAAAGTAAAATATATATATATATATAAAAGATTTATCATTTTTATATAATTTTATCTTTGGTGGGTAGAAATAATTTTTAAAAATTCAAAAAAAAAAAATTTGATATTTATTTTTGTTAAACTAGTTTATATTTTATTAAATTGACAACATTGGCCTTAAAATGGAACAATGATGTCTTCAATTGTCCTTATTTAAAAGATTAGGGACCAAAGTGACACAAATATCAAACTATAGGAATCATTAGTGTAATTCACCCTATAAAAATATATAACTATTGTCACAAAATATATAACTTTATTTATGAATTACAAATTATCATAATTCTATCAGAAGATTACGTGAAATTTATTATAAAATTCATAATATATATCATAAAAATACGTAATAAAATACATATAATATGCACATAGAAAGATTTCCATAAACATATGCTACTCTTATAAACTTCCATTGTGGTAGTAGCTCTTTATTTTAAAAAGGAAAGTGATTTTCCCCTCAAATTTTGTCCCTCCAAATCCCCCGACTACCCAAAATGATGTTGTTTTGGACAGTTTCTTCTTTTTCTTCTTTTTTTTTTTTCTCCTTATGCAGTCTGAAAGTCTAAAACAGAGGGAGAGAAAGAGAAAGAAGGAGAGAAGAGAGAAGAAGAGAGGAGAAGAGAAAGAGGAGGGGAAGAGGAAATGGAGTAGAAGAGGGAATGGAGAGAGAGAGAGAGAGAGAGAGAGAGAGAGAGAGAGGGCCCTTCCACTTCTGCTGATTGATTGCAGATCGCCCGGTCGATCGTCGCAGCTCGTCGACCAATCGTCGCAGCCCCGCCTTCGCCCACTGTCGCCTCCGCCTCTGCCTCTTTCTTCTTCTTCTTCTTTTCTGATTGAAAAAAAAAAAAAAAAAATTCAAAACGATGAAACGACGTCGTTTTGAGTTTCGGGGATTCGGGGGAAAAAAGGATTCGAGCTACGTAGCATAATTGTTTTAAAAATCCTCAAAATCAATCTTCCATTATGGTAGTAGCTCTTTATTTTAAAAATTCTCAAAATCAATCATTATTTTCTCGACTATTTTTTATTTTACTTTAGATAGATCAATAAGCTTAAATTTGAAGGGGGGAGACATGTGAGACTCACCACATATACATATTTTATTTTGATAATTTCAATTAATTAATTTGTAAAATCTTTCTTGTATGTTATTCATAAAAAATTAAATTAATTTGATAATCGTAATATTTTTATTTTATTACGTTTGTTTAAGAAAAATTAATGACAAATATGCTTTTAAAAATATACTATTTATTTTTTTAAAGAGAAATATGATAAAATAAAAATATTACAATTATCGAATCGGTCTAATATTTTTTATTAATAATATACACAATTTTTTTTTATAAAATAAAAAATTTAAATATTATCAAAATAAGACCCATTATAAATATTGTGAACACTTCAAATTCTCTCAAATCTATACTATATATTAAGTAAAAGGGGGTTTTTAACCTCAAGTCTTGTGGGAGCTCCAATCTCCCAATCTAAATTTCTTGATTTTTTGATTTAAAAAAAAAAAAAACTTAACATTTATTAACTTCTCCCAACCCCCAAGTCTTACTCTCATAATAACACTTTAATACATTAAGAACAAGTATAAAAAAATTCTTTGAAATCCAACGCATATGAATTTCTTGAAAAGTCTTAACAGATATGATTATTATCCCTCATAATAACACTTTAATGCATTAAGAACAAGTATAAAAAAAATTTCTTAAAAAGTCCAACATATATGATTATTATCAAAATATTAAACTTTAATATAATAAAAAAATGAAAAAAAGAAGACATTTAAAAAAAGGAAAAAAAAAAGACATTTAAAAATCGCAATTCACATATATAGATAATAATTGTAAATATATTAAGAAAAATGGGGTTTCTAAACCCCAAGCGTTGTGGCAGCTCAAATCTTTCAATTTTAATTTTCTAAATTTTTTATTTAAAAAAAATCTCAATATTTATTGATTTGGTCAAAATTTCCTGATCAGCATTTATTAACTTTTTTCAATCCACATGCTTGCATTTATTCATTTGGTCAAAATCTCTAATTAGCATTTAAAATCTCCTCATACAAATAATTATAAATATAGCCCATGTATAGTTACTGCAGTAGCCTTTTTAATCTCTCCTGTACACTATGGTTAGTAATAAGATTGTTAAATTATTTTTATAAAAAATCTTAAAAAATATAATTTATATATTAAAAAAAATTAAAATAAATATAAATATTTATAATTATCTCGTGTATAGCACGGGTGATAAGTTAATTTTAATTTAAATAAAAGGGAAACACAATCCGACTACAATATCTTATGCTTATGGAGAAGTACAAAGCCAACTAGACCTAGTTACTACCCATTTAATGCTATATCTTATGCTTATGCAGAAGTACAAAGCCAACTAGACCTAGTTACTACCCATTTAATGCTATAGTGTTTGCACACCAGAAAATAGAACTAATATTAGAGATATTAATAAATAATTAAAAATCTCATATTTATCCATTTTCAGACTTGTAGCATTTTCTAGAAAATAAATTTAACAAACCAAATCAACAATTTGACTATGACTAGAATCCCAAGTTTCTTGTTACATAAATTAACATAAATGTCACAAAACATCAATTCCTCATAAATTATAACTCAATAAATTGCCCCTAGTATCTAATGCCAAAACATGATGTTTCCTTTTTCTTGTTATATTTTATTGGCTAGTACTTTCATAATTTTGTAAACAAAAATGCTTTAGACCATTAATTAGTGGTGGCTCTAATGATATGGTAGTGAGTCTCACCCACTGCCACATGTGTTTTGTGCCTTGATTTTTGTTTTATTTTTTATTTTTTAATTGCCACCTTACTAATAATGAAATTAATGATGATAAATTAATGATGTATAGCATTGCTCTTTTATAAAATTACATATCACCTGCTTTTTACCCCTTGCCAACTAGCAACTAGCTCCACCCTGTCACCCCACCTATTGCTTCCTCGCGCTCTTCCACCTACCCACTACTATTCTCATTCTTCATTGATTTCGTCCAACACCACACAATCAGGAATGAATTCAGAATTGTCAAATTAAAAGTACAAATTATATTTGAACGCGTAAATTTTATAATTTTTAATTATTTTAAATTTTTAATATAATAAATAATATTTTAAATTTTTTTGAGGTGCGATAGCCTCCTTCCGCACCTCCTTGATCTATCCTTGCATACAACACAACTGTTTTCACCTATGATACTATTAGCAATGGTGGCAGAGAAGGGTTTGGCTAGTTGGGGGATAAGGGTGGGCAACAGCCATGGGCAATGGGAAAAGGGTAGTGACTACTGTTGTGTTTGATTCGAGTTTTGGAGAGAATTTTAAAAAAAAGAAAAAAGATGTATGAAACTAAATGAAATGTAAATATATTTTACTCACATTTTACTTACTTTTTCTATTTTCTTTTTCAAATTTCTTCTCAAATTTTCAAGCCAAACACAAAGTATAAAAAAAATAGTGAGAGAGTGGCAAAGAATGGGTTGTTGGTGTTGGGGGATATAAAAAATACATTATATAAGAAAAATATTGTAAAGAAATAGGAAAGAAAACTGAAGAAAATTATATTTTATCCTACAAAATGTTTTATGTGAGGGTCACATAATAATTTTTGTTATAAAATTTAACTCTAAAGCAATTGAATGACCAAATTGTAACTTGAAAAAAAGAAAGATTGGTGTAAAGTATAAAACTGTAAAGGGTAATATATTAAAAACTAAAATAACCACATAATAAGAAGAAGAAGAAGAAGAAGAAGAAGAAGAAGAAGAAGAAGAAGAAGAAGTGAAATGTTTATGGCATTGCTTATTTAGTGCATAGCATCTCTAATCTTTCACATTTTCTTTAATCAAACTTAAATTTAATGAAAAAGTGTTAAAAAATAATCTCTAATTATTTCATCAAATGTTGATCAAACAAAGAGAGATTTTTTTTTTATCAAATTAAGAAATTATCAAATCCTTTTGAAAATTTAAAAGATGAAACATCGGAGATATATATATATATATATATATTTATTATTATTATCAAATTTGATGAAAAATGAAATTTAAAACAAGAAGTAAATTTTTTTAAAAAATTTGATAAAAATTTAATGAAATGATTGAAATAGTTAAGGAAGGAGCGAGGGATGGCAATGCACTATCATGTAATTTTCTTTTCTATTTTTTTTTTTTTTGGATAAATTACAAATATACCTCTTGAGATTTGCTTAAAATACAAATTGTCCCATGTGATTTGAAAAATTACAAATACTTTCCTGTCAAAATTTTTATTTAACAGAATTAATTGAAAAAGTGAAATTTCTAACTGTTCACCTATACAATAATAAAATTATCTAAATTATTAATTGAAATAAAATTTTAACATTATTAAAAATTGTTAATTAACTTAATGATTTATTAATAAAAAGACCTATTTGTTATGAAATTAGAAACCTTAAGGGAGATAATGTAATTTTTAAAACTACATAAAATAATTTGTAATTTAAATAAACTTGAGGGAATGTGTTTGTAATTTACCTCTTTTTTTTTTTTCTTTTTTTTTTTTTTTTTTTTTTTAAATCATGTCAGCGGCCACCCTCACAGATAGAATTAAGAGAGGACAAGTTTGGAAACCCATAGATGTTCATCCAGAATTTTTGAGTGTTTGGTTGTGCGATGAAAATTCAATTTGTATAATATAAAATTTATATGTAAAATAAATTTGAATTAAACGATAATAATTATGGATAAATTTTAGATAATTAAGTTTGAATTTATAATATTACTGATTAAGAAGACACTATGATGGCCATAAGCCCCTGGTTCTATGAAAAATAGTATTTGCCATAGTATTATATATACATATCTTATTTTTCTTTTATTTTATATTCTTTTTTTATTTTGCACAAAAATTATTTCTTCATCCTATTAAAAATTACTACAATGGTGCTTGAATTATATATATATATATGTAACTTATATATATCATGTTGTACATAGGTGGTCTTGTGTACATGATAAAAAAATTTATTCATCTTTTGACCGTTCCCAGTTGTTGAAATTTTGATTCCATCCCTACCTACCATAGCTTTAAAAAAAAAATAAAAAATAAAAAATAAAAAACTAGTGTGATGCTATTATATACATCTCAAATAGTGTATGTGTTATGTGTAATTTATGGCGCTTGTGCTCTTGATTATCACAAATGTTATAATTAATTTTTTTTAGGTAGAACTTAGAAAAATGAGTTATAATAATTAAATTAATAACATAATGACTCATAACTAAGATCACAAACGCTATAATCGAATATATGGTACACATTTTAAAATGAAGTGTGTATTATAAAATTTTCCAAAAAGCTATACATTTTAATTACATTATTCAAATATATATACAAAATTGAACTTCACTTTTATGGCTGTTTATTGTATTACAGACCAGATTAGACTCAACAAATTTTGAGTCAAATTATATCAAAAAATCTACTTTTGTATTTTATTTACCATTTTTTTTTATGTACACACTTCATCGACTCTTTATTCTAAAATTTAATTTTATAAAATATTCATTTCTATTCATTTTCTTTTCTATTTAAATAATTAAAAAAAATTCAAGGGACAATTGTCCAGTTTTGCCAAATGGAAGATCCAGTCAATCACTTGGTGAAAATTGTCTAGTTTTGCCAAATGAAAGAGATATTTTCTCTAGAATAAATAATAAAATAGTGTGTAACTTAGAACAGTATATCACTACATCAAATGATATAGTCATGTAGTGATATATTATAGCAATATCAAATTTATTTTACTGTAATTAGTTTGATAGAAGAGTGTTTTTAAACCTTATCTAAAATATAGCTCCAGAACTAATATAAAAAGGTTGATGCTGATGCTCTTAAGAAACACTTTTTTACACATTGCCATGTGATAATGAACTTGAAGTGTTTGGCAGGTCATTAAAAGGACACGAAGGATTCAAGATTTAATCAGTAATACAACAAACTTAGATTTAGCTATGTAAGAATTATTTATACAAAATTTAATCTCAACTATATAATTACTATCTTGAGTCAATTCAGGGACAGAAGTCTGGTCCCAGACTTAATTAGATTTAATTATTTTATTGTGGTAAGGACTTTCTTAGAGCACCTAAATTACCTTTTGTGCACAAATCGTTGGTTTGTGATGAAATAATTTAGTCTAATTTTTTGATTATTTTAGTTTAGTTAAAGAAGTTATGTTTGAGATAAATTTTGACTTTTTTTATAGTTGATTTTATGATTGTGTGAAAAAAAATAAAATGATTATGATTTAGATGTAACATTTTATCTTATTGACTAAATTAACTTATTTTATTCTTAACCAAAATAACCTATGCCAAAAGAAGCCAAAATACAGTAGTTTTTTTTTTTTTTTTGAATGTGAAAATACAGTGCCTTCCTCAACAGAAATTTTAAAACACACTACCTTCCTTGTACAAAAAGTTTTGGTAGGTACACATTGGGATGTTTGGTACAATTGTTAAAACAGATTATAAATTACAAATTAATGGATTATAAATTATAGCTTTAATAAGAAGTTGTTAATCTGTTTCGCGCAGCCACTGAATTATAGATTTGAGTTGCTTGTCATTTGATACATACTTTGTGCTAATTACTAATTAACCCTTTTTAAGTGTTTGGCATACATTTAAAAACCAATAATACTACAAATTCAGACTTATCATTCTGTAGAGATGCGATAGCAGTAAAATGGGAGGAATTTCAAAGTGGCTCACCCATGTTTTCCTTGTGCCAAAGGCTTAAATTCTGTAGAAGAGGTTTAAAGGAGTGGAGTTCAAGAGAGTTTGGGAACAACAAGGTGAAGCTCAATATGTTAAAAACACAATTGGTACACCTTCAAGAACAACCATCATCTGAAGAGTCCTTCCAAAATCAACGAGCCATTCAGGATGAGATGGTTAAGACATTGTTGAGGGAGGAAATGTATCTCCACCAAAGATCGAGGGTAAGATGGTTGTAAGGCGGAGATCAAAATTCTTCTTTCTTTCATGCATCGGTTAAGCAGAGGAGGCAAAGGAATCAATTAGTTTGACTTTTGAATAAGAATGGGCAATGGTTGACTTCGGAAGACGAGATAAATACACACCTTTTGGATTTTTTCTCTAAACTTTTCAAAAGTGAGCAATCAAGGGACATGGAGCCTTCTCTCTCTGGGATAGGGGCAAGTAGTAACATCTGAAATGAACTTGAATCTAATTAAGCCTGTTACTGATGTGGAGATTAAAGCAGCTGCATTTCAATTGGGTTACTTAAAGGCCCCTGGGCCAGACGGGTTTTCGGGGGTGTTTTATCATAAATATTGGGATGTTGTTAGGGATAAAGTGTGTGAAGCTGTGAAGAGTTTTTTCAGGACTGGGCATAGTCTGGTGCTAATTCCAAAAGTCCTAAACCTTGAGAAGTTGTCATAGTATCATTTGATTAGCCTTTGTAATTTCAATCTAAAGATTATCTAAAAAATTCTCGCCAATAGAGTCAAACCCATTCTTCAACAGATTTTACCTGGAAGGATGATACAAGAAAACATTATTCACCTTGCTTGGTCATCATTTTTCAAAAACACTTTTCAGAAAATGCTACTTTCTTATTTTCTGTATTTTTTTGTTTTTACTGAATTTTTTTAATTTTTAAACATACCGAACATAAATATACCTAAAAAGTAAAAAAAAAAATTGAAAAAAACCTTTTAAAAATTCACTAAATACCAAAAATACAAAAAAAATACGAGAATTCAATACATTTTTTTTGTATTTTTATGTATTTATTAATTCTTAAAAATATTTTTTCGCAAAATTTTTACTTTTTATATACATCTAAGTAAGGTGCATCTAAAAAAGTAAAAAAAATGTTTAAAATTTTATAAATATTCATTAAAAACAAAAAAATACGAAAACAAAAAAATTCAACTATTAAAAAATTTAATTCAAAAAATTCAAACCAAACACACTGATCGTAGCTCACGAGGCATTTCATCATTTGAAGCTAAAAAAGAGAGGTGTGGTGCATGAGATGGTGGTAAAGCTAGATTTTAACAAAGCCTATGATTGGGTTCAATAGGACTTCTTGAAAGCAGTCACGGAAAAGTTGGGTTTTGATAGAAAATGGGTCGGTTGGATCATGGAAATGGTGTCTTTCTCTATTTTTGCAAATGGCTTGAGAAGGGATACCTTTATCCCCTTACGGAGCTTGCGGCAAGGAGACCCCTTTTCTCCGTATCTTTTTGTCTTGGTCACTGATGCCCTATCTCCTTTATTGTTAAAGAGAATGCATAAGAGACAGCTTACTGGAATTAAGCTAAAACGAGGGCGTTCACCGTTACCCACATATTTTTTGCGGACGACACCCTTGTTATTCGCTAAAGCTAATAGGAGGGATTGCTTGGCTTTCAACTCCATTCTAGAAGAATATAGCATTGCCTCGGGTTAGAGCATCTCCAACCATAGGCTATTGGCCCCGCTTAAGTTTGCTATTTTAAGAGATTATTTGACTTTTTGACTATTTTAGTAGATATTTTAGTTTTTGTGTTTGGGAAGATGAGATGGATTTTATTTGAGTTGTTGTATTGAAAAATGTGTTGAAATGATATTTGAAATTAAAATGACAAATTTATCCCTAACTTTTTATTTTTTAAATTGATATAAAGGGACAAAATGGTAATTTGGCCCTTGATGTGATTAATGGTTGTCAGGACAATGTAGGCTGTGCCTACACTGTCCCCGGCAGCAGCCTAAATTATTATTTTTTTTGAAAACATGTGAATAGTGAGGCTTTTGAGATTTTTTTGTAAAAATAGCCTAAATCCGGCTACTTTTTCCCTTCCCAAACACCCCTATTGTCATTGCTATAATTTAACAATAAATAGTATTATTTTGTCAAATTATAGCAATGATGCTCCAATGATCATTTGTTATTTTAGCAAATCTCAACCAACTTTTCCTATAAATTTGTAGGTGTTGCTTGAATATAATTTTTTTTGTGATTTTATTTTTATTTATTTTTTTTCTTTTGTGACATTTTTTTACTTGTTTGTAAAAAAAATTATATATTTATATTATTCCTAACTAGACAAATATAAAAAATGAAAAAAAAAATTGAAAAATTGGAAAAAAAAATTTAAATATAATTCACCCCACCAAAAAAATATATTAGTCAAATATATTATCTTTTATCTTTTTATTTTATCTTTTATCTTTTTATTGCCTTCGTTTGAAAAAATATATTTATTTATTTATTATACTTTATTGAAAAATTTAAATTATACTAAAAATTAGTCAACATTATACATTACAAAAATAATATTATATTATGTAGTAGAAAATACTCAAAAAAAAAAAAAAAAAAAAAAACATAAAATTTCATTACAATGGCTCCTTTTATTAAAAAAAAAAATAATATTACATTTTGTTTTTTTTTTTTTTAAAGGACAAAAGAGCCTTTTGTGTTTCCAAGGCACCATCACCACTATCCACGTACCATTCACCAACAATTAAGATGCAATATCTAGAATCATCATTGCATTCCATTCCAAGACAAAACATATCTGTCTCCCTCTCTTCCAAATCAAACAGAAGTCGACTCTCCTCACTCACTCTCCAAAGACCAACCTTCTGACCTCTGATTCTACTCCTTTGACCCCCTCCGAGATGCTTATTCCGATTCCGGCTTTTCTCCAAGGCCCGATCGTGCTCGCTAAGTACACGATGGATCCAGCTTCACCGACCTCGCTCCTCGAATCCTCTGTTCTCCTCTCCAACATGAAGGTTGGGTCTTTTTCAAATCTCTCACTAGTACTTTCAATTTCAGTACCTGTTCTCCTCTTCAATATATATAAATGTTGCTATTGAATAGCTATTGTCTATTTTTAATAAATTTTAAGCAAGACAGAAAGAAAAAAAAATGTTGATATTTGAATTTTTGTATTGGTGAAATTTGTATGGGAAAGTTGGTGAATTTGGTGATTATTTTTAGTAATTGGTGAATTCCTTTTTAAATAAAATGGTGAATTTCGTTTTTTTTTTTTCAAAAAAATTTAAACATTCTGGAAAAGTCCAACTGAAAGGGAAGGATGGAAGGAGGGAATGAAGAAATCAGTTGGTTTTTGGGTGACTTGGCGATTTGAACCGATTTGGCAATGCAAAATTTGGCAAATGCTATAGCATGCCATTGAGAAGCCCATTTTGCCCAAGTCGCTATATTATGGCTTTGGCAATTGCTTGAGCAATCCGCTGGAGATGCTCTTAGCTTATCAACTTTGAAAAATCGGGATTGTATTTTCAACTCAATTAGTTTGAATTGAAGTGTGTTCTCTATTGGGGATGGGCCCAATCAATGGAGGCTCACTCTATTTGGGTCTCCCCTTCTCTTGGGAATGAACAATATATGCTGCATTGGTGTTGCATGCCCTCAGGTTACTCGAGCCTGCACTCGGTTTCTTTTGATCTAGTCTCATGAATGCAATGTGAAACATAGATGAGAGTCTAGATCCGATAACTTTTATAGAAAATCCATTTTATTGCGTAACCTTTGCCAAAATGGACGCATCACCGTAAATGTAAGACTTCCTTCAAATGATGGCAATCTACTCTCTAATTAATAGCATAGATTTGAGTATTAATTTACTCTTATTAACAAAGAGATGAATGTAGATTTCCATCTATTTCTTTGATTTCGTGTTTCCTAGCTTCAATTTTTATACTTGTTAGATTTTCCATTTGATAGCTTTTTGTACATATGTATCTCTTGGAAAGGTTTTGTTTGTTTTGTCTTGGTTTGGTTGCACGAAAAACAGAAATTCCCAAAAATAGAGTATTTCCCAAGCAATAAACAATGCAATTTCCAGTAGATGATTATAGTTTTTAGTTAAATCTCTTCTGTATATTCTTATGATTTTGTTGTAATAATTTTTAGTCACACATCTTTTATTTTCTTTTATTCGGTTTTGTAATTATTCAGTATTGTAATAATTCCCAACCCCCGGCTCTTTCTATCCCTTTTATTTACTCACTTTTCATATTTTGTACATAGCATCATATTTTATTTTTCATCATATCCATGTCCTGTATCCATATTTTGATACATCTAGATTTGGCTCATTTGCATTTGTGGAGTTAATCAATTCTTATGTAATTTTGTACACTTACTTATGTCTTGAGATGATTCATATGTCATATATTAGAAGCCGAATCTTTAGTTGCATTTCATGAGTGAATTACATTAGGATTTTGTATATAAGATCATGCATATTTTACTAACTTTGTTTTGTAACTGTTTGCGGGACATTAGAAAATACGCAAGTTGGTATGCTTTAGCATCCCACTTTTGTGTGTTTTTCTTACTATATTGAGCATCCTATCATTTAGCAATTTGCTTATTTCATATATCAATATGAATGTCAATGGATGGAGATTGTGTTCTTCAATTTAGAATAATATTGATTTTCGTGTTTATCAACTCAATTTCTGTTGAGTTGAACATTATTCAAATTCTTTCAAAATACATGAAATCAAGTTGTTCCCGAATAAATGACGCAATATATATTTGTTTGCTTGCACATAGTAATTTTTAGAATTATTAATAATTGGAACATGAACATATAAAGTTTATAAAATTAATATCATGGTTTAGTAAAGGTTGATCTTTTGATCGAGTGAACAGGGGGTGTTCAATTAATGACTTTTTCCCCTTCATGTCTAAGATTCCGAGCCAAACATCCTTGGTTACGATGAACAATGACCTTGGTACGAGTTATGAATTTTCTAATTTTTCCAAAATATTAGGTGGCGACTTTGAGATCTTGTGATGTAGTCTATTTCTAGCAAAGGTTTTGCAATAAAATAGATTTTCTATAAAAATTTTCACATTTGCACTCTGAGACTAGATCAAAGAAGCCGATGGTCTGGACTGTTTAGCATGCACAGGTACCCCTCAGGCATGTTACAGTTTCTAGCAACTCTGCTGGGGATATTATGAAACCTTTACTCAAACTCCATGATATGACTTTTATTGTCAATTATATGTTCATTTCATTGCATGTATTGGTGCACTTAAAGTGCTTGTGTTGCCTAGATATTAGTGGGAGCACAGGCAAGTTTTTTGTGACACTATACCTATCTCTGTGTTACTTTTGAGACCTTATGTTAATACTTTTTAAGATCTTTCAAACAGATAGCTCCGCTATCTAAGGTTATTGGATTTTGAAAAGAGGCTATATTGACTCTTCCGACTTCCTAGGATCTTAACTGGTCATTAACCAAAGGACTCTTTCATGACGTCACATTGACTTCAACCCCTAAAGTAGAGTTGACCTTGTATATATAGTGAGCTATAACACATTCCAAACTTAGGATAGGATATTCTCCTATTTCTAGGATGTATGATACTACTTGTTTAAATAGTGAAACTCAAGATCATTTCAAAGCTAGGACAAAGAAACCCTACCCTCCATAGGGGTGTTTGTTCTCTTTCCTGCTATGTGTTATGAATGACAATCTGTATAGAGGTTCTCAAATTCAAATCAGTGGTTCAAGCATATTAATATGTAAAGTTGAGTTGAATTTTTTGGTGGGGCAGATAGTGATCAGTTGTGCAAATTGAGGTGAAGTGCTGTCAGAATTCTGAGTGGAGGTCTTGTTTTTGTTTTTTTTTCTATTTTCTTTTTTGTTTGCTAGGCAGTTGTAGCATTATAGCTTCAGAAAAGTTTGATATCCCACAAAGTTTACCAGTGTGAATCCCTAGAACTTGTGGGATATGAGACTATTTCTATGATTGAGGAATGACCACCTGTTAATTGCACGAGCTTTATTTTGAATGCGCGGATGGCTCAGATTTAAACCGCAATTCGAGAAAGGTTTCATTTCAAGTTCAATCGGTGTTGAGTCCGAGTCTAATTTCATCGAGCCTATGGAGTCGGTCGACTCGAAGTTAGTCTAGTCACCCACAACTGTTGATTTCGGGAGTGCTAACCTATACATCTCTGTCCTGTCTAGGTATTCTTTGTCATTTTCTGTTGAGTCTGTTGTCATCACTGAGTTGGAGTTTCCTTTGAATAAAAGTGCCACTGATTCCGCCTATTTCTTCATGTCTTTAGCTCATTGCATTGACAAAAATTTCAAAAAAAAAAAAAAATTCAAAACTTCGATGAAAACGAAGATGAAGAATTCCTTAGGCTTTGCAAAATTTGATCGACTAAGAAGAAGAGAGGCGTTCTAATTCCTTGATGGATGAGATCATTTATGTTAATATGATTACTGAGAAGGATCCTCGCTTAGTCCAGATTGGTTCCACATGGTCTTCAGAAAAACAAGAGCGATTAGTTATTTTATTAAAACATTTCAAAAAATATTTTTGTGTGGTTTTATGAAAACATGTCTGGAATTGATCCTAAGATTGTATAACATAGAATCTCTCGATTCGAGGCCCAACCCCTAACTTTCAAACTTTGATTCGAAAGTGTCCAATAATCAACCAAAATTTGAGGCTTACATAGCCAAATTGGAAACAACTCTAGAACTAGGGGCAATAAGGTTGATGTGATCAGAATCAAACCAGTCGCTTCAAGCCAATGGAGGCCGGAAAAAGTCAAATCCCATAATTTGAGAGAAGAAGATTTAGTGCTAAAGCACAATCAAACTCTTATCCACGCACCTAGACGTTCTCATGGATTTGGATGGTTTTGAATTCTCACAATCAACATGGACAAGTCAAAAAAAGTATTTTCCTTAAGAGACTTGGCCAAAACCCAAAAGGGTGACTTAGACAAAAGTTAAAGTAGAAAAAAAAAATGAAAAAAATGAAAAATGGAAAAACATAAAAACTGAAAATATTAAAAGAAAGCTTGGAAGGTTGAAAACCCGAAAGGGCGGCTTTGGCAAAAGTTAGAGCACAAAAGAAGAGTGTTAATACTCAAGTGACCCTTACCTTTGTGAACTACGTAAGGCCTGATTCTTATCTTTAGGATACGTAAGCAGCTTCATCTTAAAGTTTGGCCTCAATCATTTTCAACTGACTCATCCTGTTCATATTTGATTGATTTATCTTCATTTAGTTCAATTGTCCTATCTCTTATTCATGGAAGGTCTAGTTGCAAGACAGATAAAGTGAAAATATAGTGTATCATGTTCAGGTTATCTGATTTGAGGTTGTGCATCTGAGGGGTTGATTTCATGTTGGTCAAATAGTAGCCATTTGCAAAAACAGATTTTGAGTATTTTTAATGAAGTTGACTGATCTTCTTGAAAATTATTCCATTTTTGCCAAACTGCACCATTCTTTGGACCAAAAGGAAAATTTTCAAGACTAAAGCTTGGCTTACATGATTTGAAAAAAAAAAAGTGGAACAAGCACACTAATCTAGCCCTTATGTTGATCAAAACCTTTTTACAAGAAAACTAAAAAAATAGTCAAAGAGATGAACTACAAGCACAGTTGAGTCAGGTTTTCTATCTTTCCCCCGTATTCTCGAAAGTCTCCATTTACATTGTCAATCACTCGCTAGAAAGTGCGTAATCGTTGTAACAAAACTCTTTAGTTGGCCAGTTGTTGGGGTGGTTAGCCGGTGATTTTTTTTTTGTGAGTGTCGCGCCCGCAATGAAGTTTTGTGTTCTTTCCATTCTTTCAAGTGTAAATATGTGTGTTTGGATTGCTTTTGCTTTGTTTTTTATTGAGTCATTTTTTTTTTTCCGGTCAGTTGAGAGCTCAATGTCCAATTCAAAACTCATTTCAATCATTTTCAAATTCAAGTTTAAACAAAATGTTATCATGCTCAGCTACTGTGTCATTTACGCAATGATGTGCAAACAAAACAAAACTCATTTTATTGAAATTCAAGGTGAAGCTCGTCCGATTACAGCATTACAAAGAAAAAAGAGAGAAAAATTCCAAAAACAACAAAAAAAGGGAAAATCATTTGAAGCATTGGTGCTACTTCCTAAGAGGAAACAGAAAATACAAAAAAAAAGAAAAAAAAAACAGAGCAAAAAGAAAAAAATTGAAAATACAAAAAAAAAAAAAACCAGACGGACTTTTTTTTTTCTCCAGATTTCGATAGCAACCCAGTGGCAAAGATAACTGACTTCATTGGTACACAACTCCGTCGTTCGACTCTACTGTCAATTGCCTCACCACATCTTCACTTTTAGGAAGCCTTTGAAAACTCTGCCTCGGCATTGGAAGAGCTGAAAGAAATTACCCGTGCTAATCGTCAAATGAAGAGCATTAGAGAGTCTCAATCGGCCGCAGAGATCGCCACCGCTTTCAGCTCCTTGTTTTGTTTCTTCAAGTTGCTAATCTCTTCTAGAGTATCCTCGCATATATGTTGGAGCAAGGAGATTTGGGTGTTTAATCGATGTACTTCACTTGTCCTACCCTCGCAATGGTGGGACAAATTGGAGATCATGATGACGATCTCTACACGTAACTTTAATATGTAGTGGTTGCCGATATCGATTGCGCGCTACTATTAGTCACTCGACCGAGAGCGAGGGAAAGCCGAGAACATGGGCGGGGCACTCTGTTAAGGCTCAAGAGCTAGTAATCTCGATTGGGAAATCGTTAAGGTCAAGGAAGAGAGTAAGGGGACAACGAAAAGAGGCCATGTCAGGGGGAGTATAATGCCAAAGGGAAAATTTGTAGAGTGATGGCAGGAAAAGTTTCCATCTTTTTACTCTATCTCTCTTGCAGGCCTTGTTTAAGAAGAAACTAGAAGGGAAGAAGAAGACAAAAGATAAGGGACTGCCGAGGCAATCTTTAACAAACGAGGTTGGTCCAGCTACTGTCAGTCAAGCACGCCGTGATTGTTGAAATCGCATGCTAGACACGACGCTCGACGAAGACAAACGAGGAAGAGAGATAGAGAGAACAGGGAAGGGGTGTATATATGTATATATCTTTGTATATATTTTGTATGTATATGTATATGTCTTATGTATCTGTATCTGTATGTCTATGTATATATATGTCTGTGTCTGTGTATATATGTATTTATATATGTATATGGTTTGTATGTATATATTTTTTCTGTGTGTATGTACGTAGTATGTATTTTGTATATTATTTGTATCTGTATATGTGTAAATTTTCAAAAAAAAAAAAAATCCAAAAACAATTAAGAAAAAAGAAAATTTTCCAAAAAAAAAAAAATCATTTTATCTGTTGTGCATCCATCATGTTATTGTTGTGCATCATATCACATTGCATATTGTATGTCTCATATTGCCCCTTCGTGTTTTTGCATTCACCACCGCATTTGCACTGTCTATTACATTTGTCATGCATGGTTACAATCCATTCACATCACTTCAAACTTTTTGGTTACAAATTTTCTTATTTACCTGGTTGAAACCATCACCCTATTTCGTATTGAGGTACGGTTTAGGTCTTGTATATTAGTTAAGATCCCTTTCTCTTTTACTTGGTTAAAAACCATCACCCAATTTTGTGTTGAGGTACAGTCTAGGTTTAGTATATTGGTTAAGACCCCTTTTTTCCTTTACCCATTGAAGCCATCCCTTATTTCAGATTGAGGTACACCTAGGTCTTGTATATTGGTTAAGACCCTTTTTCTCTTTACTTGGTTGAAATCAATGCCTTATTTTGTATTGAGGTACGGTCTAGGTCTCATTGCTTGATTAAACCCCTCTTTTCTCCTCCCATTTGAGTGTGTTTGGATTGTACCCCTTTGTTTTACTTCATTTGCATGAGGCTTGCATCACCATATATTACATAGTGCATTGCATAAATCATGTACTTTCAAAAAGAAAAGAAAAGAAAAAATTCAACTTTTATTTGCATTAGTATGTCATTTGCATGGTTACAATTATCGCACTATTGTATCACTTGGCTACAATTTATTCATATCAATATTTGATTATAACCTTTTTTCATCAGTTAATGTTGGCCTCTCTTCAGGATGACGATACTATCTCTTTCTCGAATTGTCAGTTCGAACCATCTTCAGTTAATACCTCTTCTGTTTTGGATTGTAGGTTAAAACTATTCATCGATTACAGTTCTTTGTCTTATGTGAGTGTGTTTGGATTGTATCCCTTGTTGTGCTTCATATCATTTGCACGAGGCTATCCTTGCATATTACTTGTTGCATTGCATTGTAAATCATGAATTTTTGAAACAACAGGTTGCGCGAAGCATGTAAGTCTAACTTTCAAATTGCATTTTGAGCATGTCATTTTCATTTTGTCCCTAAATTACGCTGGTTTGATTCCTTGCAAAGGAATACGTTGGCAACCCTTGGGTTCAACCAACTGCATTTGCATCTTATTTGTTTGCCTAAGTCTTATGGCCTTATCAAAAGGGTCGTCTTCGAGCTTTCACATTTACTCATGTCATAAAATGACTTTGAACTTTATCAAAGATGGCCAACTGTAGACACCCCATTTTGATCGGTCTTAAGACTTGGGTGCTTTCTTTTGATCACCTGATGATAAAAATTGGAATATGCTATTTTACGAATTTCTTAGCAGAAAAGTTAGATTTAAGCTTTAATTCCAACCTTATACCCGTTTTGGCCAAATTAGTTTAGACCTATTCAAAAAAAAATTTCTACATTTTTCTTTTCCGGAAAATTTACCAATTTTGGGAAAATTGGCTCTTCAAAAAAAGAAATGGGTCTTGACTATTCAAAATTGGCTCTTCAAAAAATGAATGGTTTTGACTCTTCAAAATTGGCTCTTCAAAAAAATGAATGGGTTTTGGCTCTTCAAAATTGGCTTTTCAAAAAAAGAAAGGGGTGTTGCCTTTTCAAAATTGACTCTTCAAAAAATGAAAAGGTTTTAGCTCTTGGCCTATATATGGAAGACTATCAGAGCTATGAAACCAGAGGTCTTAGTTTTGATCAAAAGAAAGTTTATTTTGTTAAAATTGAGAGAAAATACAAAGTAAGATATAAACCTCTTACCTCTCACTGATATTCCACTGATATACACCGCCCAAAATTCCACTAATGCTAAAACTCAAAACTTCTTGCTGAGATTTTAAAGCATACTCCATAACGGTGAAGGTATAAAGAAGAAAGTTTGATAAATCAAAAAATCCACCATTTCCTCCAAAGGTGAATTTTTACAATATTCTCATTTATTTTCTTATATTTTCTTTATTGTTTTAAATATGTGATATTTAGATTATGGAAGTAGAATGCTGAGCCTCTCTTCCTTAGATTTCTTCTTATTTATTTTTTTGTATTTTCTTTATTAAATATGTGATATTAGGTTGTGGAAGTAGTTCCTTAGATTTCTTCTTATTCATTTTCTTATATTTTCTTTATTAAATATGTGATATTTAGAATATGTGATGTAAATATATAATTGAAGTTATAAAAACTCCTTTATTAAAAGTGTTAAAAACTCTTTTCTCGACCAATTTTGAACATGGAAATGGATTTTACATACATATTTCATGAGTAAGAAAATGAGTATTTAACTACTTTTAATGAGTTATATGTATTTTTCTCCATTTCTTCCCTATTTTCTTAGAAGTCCTATAGAGTTTTCACAAGATTTGTAAGACTTCCTCTTTGAAATGATGGCAATCTACTCTCTCTAATTAATAGCATAGATTTGAGTATTAATTTACTCTTATTCACAACGAGATGAATGTAGATTTCTATCTATTTCTTTGGTTTCGTGTTTCCTAACTTCAATTCTCATACTTGTTAGATTTTTCATTTGATAGCTTTTTGTACATATGTATCTCTTGGAAAGGTTTTATTGGTTTTGTCTTGGTTTGGCTGCTTGAAAAATAGAAATTCCCAAAAACAGAGTATTTCCCAAGCAATAAACAAGGTGATTTCCGGTGGATGATTGTAGTTTTTAGTTAAATCTCTTCTGTATATTCTTGTGATTTTGTTGTAATAATTTTCAATCCCAAGTCTTGTATTTTCTTTTATTTGGTTTTATAATTATTCAGTGTTGTAATAATTCTTAACCCCCGCTTCTTCTATCCCTTTTATTTACTCGCTTTTCATATTTTGTACATAACATTATATTTTATTTTTCATCATATCTATATTCTGCATCCATATTTCATGCATTTAAATTCGGCTCATTTGCATCTATGAGTTTAATCAATTCATAAGTGATTTTGTACACTAGCTCATGTCTTGAGATGATTCACATGTCATTTATTAGAAGCCAAATCTTTAGTTCCATTCCATGAATGAATTGCATTAGGATTTTATATATAAGATCATGCATATTTCACTAACTTTGTTTTGTAGCTATTTGCGTAACATTGGAAAATATGTAAGTTGTTATGCTTTGGCATCCCACTTTTGTGTGTTTTTCTTACTATGTTTATCATCCTATCATATAGCTATTTGCTTATTTGATATATCTCTATGAATGTCAGTGGATGAAGGTTGTATTGCTCAATTTAGAATAATATCAATTTTTTTATTTGTCAACTCAATTTCTGTTGAGTTGAACATTATTCAAATTCTTCAAAATATATGAAATTAAGTTATTCCAAAATGAATGACACAGTTTATACTTGTTTGCTTTCACATAGTAATTTTTAGGATTATTAATAATTAGAACATGAACATATAAAGTTAATAAAATTCATATCATGGTTTAGTAGAGGCTGATCTTTTGATTGGGTGAGCGGAGGATGCTCAATTAATGACCTCCCCCCTTCATACCTTAGGTTTTGAGTCAAACATCCTTGATTACGACAAGCTGTGGCCTTGGCACGAGTCACAAGTTTTCTAATTTTTTCAAAATATTAGGTGACAACTCTGAGTCTGGTGATGCAACCCATTTTTGGCAAATATTTTGCAATAAAATGGATTTTCTATAAAAATTGATCAAAGAAGTCGAGGGTCCGAACGGTTTAGCGCGTATGGGTACTCTCCGGGCAGGTTACATTTTTGGCGACTCTGTTAGGAATATTATGAAACCTTGATTCGAATTCCGTAATATGACTTTTATTTTCAATTATATATTTGTTGCATTGCATGCATTGTAGATCAATCATGAATCATGAATTATTTTTATTTAATTATATTATAAATCAATTCTTAATTGTATTTTATATTTCAAATTAATCCTTAACTATATTTTTATTTATTTTATTTTAATTAACATATTAATTTAATTTTAGGTTTAGAGAAAATGTAGGTAAAACTATGTTTTTGTTGTTTTAATTTCACTTTATTTATAATAATAATAAAAAAAATCACTTTAAAAATAGTGCATGTGATACACCTTTCACTAGTTTTGATGAAAAACTAACAGTGACACTTTACTCAAAAACTACATTGCGGTTTTTTGGCTATATTTGAACCATATAAGGATAAAGTACTCCAGTAATAAAATGAATTAACCCTTTAAAATAAGTCACAATTTTTTTGGAGGGGTTTTAATTTAAGATCCTAGATAATATTTTTTCAGAATGACGACAACAAAATTTTCTATGTTAGTTTAGATCCTCCAAAACATTTCGTGACATTCTATAACTTCTTTTTAATTTATTTGACAATTTTAATATTCTATAATTTTTGATCTAGATCTTTTTTTTTTAATCGTTTCATCAAGATCTATAAAATAAGATTCACGATGAATACAAAATTCTGAAAGAAAAATCGATGAAATTTCATTGACCTAAGACAAGTCAGTGAAATTTCAGTTGGTTATTGAAATTTTGATGACCAAGTCTAAGTCAGTGAAATTTCAGTTGATCAATAAAATTTCGATGACCAAGTCAGTGAAATTAGTGAAATTTCGATGACCAAGTTAGGTCAATGAAATTTTGATGACCAAGTTAGTGAGTCAGTGAAATTTCATGAATTGTTTTCTTCCTAACTTCATATTACTCATTGATCTTGTTTAAAAGATATTGTCAATAGGATTCTAAAAATATAAATTTTACAAAAAATAGAGATGTAAATAAAAAGTTAATAAGTTTAAAAATTTTGGAATCATTTAAACAATTTAAAAGGTGGGATAAAGGACCTAAGCTACTAAAACAAGAAAAATGACTTAAGACCCCCAGTGGGGGCGCTGGGGGTCTGTTCCTATTGGCCCAAAGAAATTTTTTTTTTTTTTTTTGATTTTCAGTCAATAGCAGCGCGCCACGTCACTAGGAGTACCACTGGGGTCAGAAGCAATGCTCCTAAAACAATAGCATTGAGGGATAGGAACGAAAATTATGTTGGATCTTTCCTACTACCCAACTATATGGAGCATGTATTGCTAATTTTTCCTTCCATTTTTTTTTTTTTTTATCTCTTGTTATCTTTCTTTTTTTTTTTTTTTTTTTAAACTTTTCAGTTTATCTTTTGTAGATGAATATTAAAAAAAATCCAAAAATAAACCAAAAATAAGAACAAAAATAAAAGGTAAACTATTTTTTATTTTTCTTGTCCTTTTAAGAATTTTTTTCTCAAATTTTTAATATTTTTTTACTTTTTTGATTTATTTAGTCCAGTAAAAATGAAAGCCTAAAGCTTTGTGATTATAATTTTTTGAATAATTTACTAAAAAAGAAAAAAAAACGTTAAAAAAGAACCCCAAACACGCTTGGCAACTTGGTTTTTTTAATTTTTTTATGAGAAAAAAAATAACGTGTTTAGAATGATTTTTTCAAGAAAATTATAAAATTAAATAATACCATAGAAATTATGGTATTAAAATGACAAGGTCTCTTTGAGTTATTTTTCTCTTTCATCCAACACTTAAAAAAATAATTATATTTTTTATTACATGCCATCCAAACTTAGATTTTGTTTACCATTTGGTTAAAATAATCAAAAAATTAAAAAATTTATCACATCACATTCTTTACTTTTATGTATATGTTTTTAATAAAAAGTTAGAAAAACTAAAAAATAACCAATTTTCAAAAGAGACTTTAATACCTCTCTATTCATCCTTCTTTTATTTCAATTATTTTATTTATTTTTCCTATTGTATGATTTATCTCCAATAATGTTATTCATAATTCAATTATATATATATATATATAATTTTATTAAAAATAATCCTACAGTCAAATGTAGTATTTTTTGTGGATGTGATGTATGATATTTGAACCAAGGGTGCTGTTATGGTGTGCAACCCTTAAAGTTGCACACAATATGCAACCAACACAAAGAGTTTAAGTGTAAGGTGTAAACATAAAACAGAAGGCAAATAAAAAGGCGTAAATGAGTTGCATACCATGTGCCTTGCACACTTAAAAAAAGCGGCTGTGATATGCAGCTCGAATTTTGGGGCACTAATGCCCCGAAATTCTATTTAAGGTAAAAAAAAAAAAAAAAAAAACAAAGTAACCAAAACAAGAAATTAGTGCCATTAGTGCCAGGCATTTTAATGCCACAAAACATTTTCCTTAAAAAAAATCCTTGAACCAAATGCAAATGATGATGAGGATTAACGAAGGAGTCACTTTTTGGAACGTTTGGTATAATATATTTGGTTTATTTAATTTTTTAAAAAGTATATATTAAATTATTTAATACAATTTTTATTTATAATTATTTAATACAATTTTTATTTATAATTAAAATAAATTAATTATCTAAAAATTAAAATTTTTATTATTAATTTTAAATGTATAATAAGCTGTCCAACAAATAGAGGGATTTGGGGTTGGTTTTGGCTGGCATGAAAATTGACTATACACAAAACAAAGGGGCTGGTCCTGAGCACAGAGCATAGGTCAGCTCTGATCTGACCACTGTAAGCCTCCCCAATGGAGAAGTCATTCGTTTGTACTGTAGCATCGTCAGGAGGTGCTTAATGGTATTACGATTGATAAAAAGAATAAAATTACACTTACAAAACTCAGGTGGGTGGCCTTGTGGTAAGAACATGGGAGTTAAACCCCCAGGTCATAAGTTTAAATTTTTTTTTGGGCACAATTGATTAGAAGATTAGATCTCAAGTTGTCTAACTAGCACTTGGTATGGGTTCAATGCTCGCCCGCTGTGCGAGTTCTGACTTAAGCAGAATTTGTCTTAGGAGGTCGAGGCAAGTTCCTAAGTTATAGTCTCCTTACTTGGAATGGCTAACAGGACACCTTAGTGATCTCTATAAAGAGCGCATGCCTTGGACTTGCGGGAGAGTATGGAGGATTTTCCTATAACAAAAAAAAAAAAAAAAATTACACTTACACTCCCTGATGTTTAAGTTTATTATAGTTTTCCTCATCATTTTTTGAAAAATACATCTCTTTCTTGAGATTTAAAATTTAATTATAGACTCTCTCTTAGTAATTTAATTTTTTTAAATACTAATTTTGCCCTTATTAGGTAAATTACATTAACATTCTCACATTTTAAAAATTACAATTCCCACCTTAAGGTTTAAGTAGCATTATCAATTATCCCATTGGTTCGTATTAGTTGAAAAAAATTAATTGAAAAAAATTTATTAGTAAAATTTTTGTTTAAAACCAACGTAAATTCATTTTTGAATTTACGTTTTTCTCAAGTTTACAAACCGAGACAACTATTTATAAATCAAAAATTATCAAACAAGTTTTATGAGCTTTTAAAATTTTTGTAAATATAAATTGAAAACTGAAAACGAAATGGTTACCAAATAAAGCTCAGATGGTAAAAATGTCATAAAATTAACAAATAATTAAATAAGTTATCAACGTAAGAAATGACTTACCAACCTAAGAATCTTTTTACAAAAATTGGTAACTTACAAAAATTTGTAAGAAATGACCTACCAACGTTGGTAACTTTTTTAATTATTTGTTAATTTTATGACATTTTTATTATCTGAGACCTGTTTAGTAACTATTTCGTTTTCAGTTTTCAATTTATATTTATAAAAATTTTAAAAACTGTCATAAAAAATTATTTGATGATTCTTTTAGTTTATAAATGGTTGTCTCAGTTTGTAAATTTGAGGAAAAAATGAATTTACGTTGGTTTGTAAACAAAAATTTAAAAATTTTACTAACAATTTTTTTTTTCAATTAATTTTTTTTCCAACTAATACTAACCGAGGGAGCAATTGGTAATGGTAATTTAAACTTTAGGGAGGGGATTGTAATTTCTAAAATGTGAGGGTTGTCAATGTAATTTACCCAATAAGGACAAAATTGGTATTTAAAAAAATTAAATTGCTGAGGGGGAATCCGTAATAAAACTTTAAACCTCAGGGGAGATGTAATTTTTAAAAGATGAGGAGGGAATTGTAGTAAATATAAACCTCAGAGGTGTTAGTGTAATTTACCCTTCATAAAATAAGTGAGATTTAAGACTTTGTATTGAATAATTAAAAAATATAAGAGGATATGATAATTTATGATTGATAAAAAAAAAAAAAATAGGGTAAACTACCAATATGTCCTAACAGTGAGACTAATTCTTATTATTGAAAATAAGTCTTGATAAAATTGTCGTTAAAAATAATTTTTTTGTAACAATTTTTTACATACGTCGCTAAAAATTGACAATTAGTGACTTTTTTTTGTCATGATTTTTATAAATTATTCCTAAAACTTATAATTAGTGAATTTTTTTATGACAATTTTTTTCTATACAACCTATTAAATAATAAATTCACTTATTAAGACTTACACGTAATTACCCTAAAAAATACAATCACATGACAGTCCTTGACCAACTAATAATTTTTCCCCAATGGTTTCATCTCAGGTAATAATCTCATAAAGAGGAATCTTAATTTTTTTATTTATAAATTACAAATACATCATTTAAAATTTGTTTAAAATAAGAATTATTTCTGTAATTTAGAAAATTATCTTTTTCAAAATAATTTATTTAACAAAATTAATTGAAAAAATAAAATTTCTAATTGTTCTTATATACAATAATAAAATTATTTGAATTATTAAAATTTGTGTCATCATTAACAAATTTGAATTGATTTGTTAATTTATTAATAAAATATATCATTTGTTATGAAATTAGAAACTTTAAGAGATGAGATGTGATTTTCAAAACTATTAGGGACAAATCATATTTTAAACAAATCTTAATGGGTATATTTATAATTTACTCTAATTTTTTTTTAATCAAAATTTATAACAAATATTCATATGGATATGGATATGGATATGAGACTCACATTCACACCCATGTTAGTAGGAATTTTAATAGAAAATATAGAATCTCTAACATTTTTGTTTCATAAAACCAAAGCTAAAGATAATCCGCCTTCGATTAAAAGCTATTTTGGTTAAGGTTTAGATGACGATTTTAAGCAAGTTCGATGAAAAGATTCACATAATGTTAGGTTAATTACACTTTGTCCCTTTATATTTTGGCACTTTTTCACTTTGGCTGTTAAACTTTATTTTTTTCCATTTAGACCCTTCATGTTTCAATTTTTTCTCACTCTACTCCTAAAACTAACTTCTATTCAAATATAAATAAAAAAACATCACAATAACTGCCACATAACATAAAAAATATATTATTATATTAGACTTTAAGTTTATGTTAGAGGTGTGAGTTATATATTATGCCACATGACTGTTAATGTGTCATTTTTTGTTTAATTTTGAACAAAAATTAACTTTAGAAGTAAAGTGAAAAAAACTTAAAACATAAAAAGTCAAAGTGAGAAAAAATAAATTTTAAAAGCTAAAGTAAAATAATGATCAAACATAAAAGAGGCAAAATGTAATTAACCCTGTAATGTTTGTACTCTTCTTGGTACGACTAATGAGAGGTTGTTGCATGGAAATTCATTTATGATGTAAGGTCCTGGTGTCCCACATCGGGAATGGAAAGGGAGTTCCTGAACTATAAAAGTAAAAACCTGGACCCTTATATAGCATTGAGGCCTTTTCTCGAGTGGTGAAATTTTTAGCAGAACTCCCCAGTTAAGCGTGCTTAGGCTGGAGTAGTTCTGGGATGGGTGACCCATCGAGAAGAACAAATCCGTACGGGCGTGGCTCAAAGCGAACAATATCAATGACATGTGAAGGGTTGGGGCGTTACATATGACAGGTCAACTCACACCGTTCAAATAATGGGTGGACCAACCCGTAAAGTATGTGATCCTATTCACATATAGATTGAAAAAAGAAGAGAAGACTTGGTCAGCTTAACGATTGTAAATGCTTGATTTTTAGGAGGTAGTTGAACATCGTTCTCTACTTCCTCTCAACTATAACCGCCATTCTCGACTATAACTGCCAGAAAGATATAAATTTGTAGAGAGGATCCATTTATAACATGTGCCACTTATCCACCTTGCAAGATTTTCTGATATTCAAAACCCACTACCTTAATCAATAAGATAATGGGAAGTTTCTAAAAGCATGGGAAAAAGGACATGTGCTAGGATGCTACAAGGACATCGTGAATCAGGTAGGGACGAAGTGGACACATGGCAAAGTGGAGGCAGAAGTGCGAAGGTGGGGGGCAAGAGTATAGTGCCAACTACCTATGAATACAACAAGTGACCAGTTTTCAATAGAAGATCATGAGACACGTGATATGTGTTTGAATTTTTACATTTATTCCCCCCTAAAGTGTTCTTGTTAAGTGTTCAATTCTAATCACTTGATGTATTTTAATGCATTTTTGCTCTTTGTAAATATTTGAGCTCATGATGCTAAAAGGGTATCAATTTAGAGCTTTTAAGAGCTCTTTGTAAATATTTGAGCTCATTTTTGCTCTTTGTAAATATTTGAGCTCATGATTTGGAATATACATTGAAGTCCAAATCAAGTCAAGGAATGAATTGTTGAAAGTTGAAAAAGCAAACAAGTTTCCTTTTTTGTGTTCAAGCACAGAGTTTGAGTGCTTAGAACTTAAATTGCTGAAGAGAAAAAGATTCTACGTATGTATGCTTAAGCACAACTTATTACAAATTTAATTATTTTTAGCACAAACAAAAAGGGAGCTAGTGTCTTGTTTTGAGGAGGGATTTATGGCCTCAAGTGTTGAAAAGACACAAGAGAAAAGAAAGAGTATGTGCAGACACCCCATTTTGACCGACCCTAAGACTTAGGCCATTTCTTTTGATCTATCCTATGATGAATAACAAGAAGGTATTTCTCACAAAATTCTCAATAAGAAAAATGAAATTTGGTTTTCTCTAAAAAATTTTACGCCCCATTTTGGCCAAACTATTTTAGACCTTAAAAGCCTTTTTTTAAAATATTTTTCCAAATATTTCTACGATATTCTGAGGCTCTGATTTTGATTAAAATATTGCACTTTTCAAGAACGAGTATGGACAAAGGAAATAAATGGAAGGGAGGTGAAATATTTGAAAAATATTTAAAAACATTTTCTTTATAGGTTTGGAGTTGAAGAACATAGGAGGGGATAGAAGAAAATTGGTTTAGGAAAAGAATGAGCATCAAATCATTAAGAAAGAAATGAACAACCTTCACTAAATTAGGCATATCTCTTTGTACACGTATAATTTAGATGTGAGGCCACCACCATTAGAAATTAGACTTTTGGGGCTTTAATTTAGACTCAAAAATTGCCTAAAACCAAGTCCAAATAAGAGATATATGTCCTTTTGAAGTTGGGCTTAAGAACAGATTTTGTTGACCTAGCTCGAGACAGTAGTAGACCTGTTTTTTTGGTTTTGGCTCTGTTGAGACACCTTATTGACCCATTTTTTGATCCATTCAAGTGCACCCACTCATCCTCCATTAGTTCAACTCACCCTCCATTATCAAAAGAGGTTTTGGCATTGTCATAAAAGATGAATCAAAAGCAACAAAATCTTGATCATCATTATCATCCTTGTCATCCCCATCACCTTTATCTTCCACCTTGTCCTCCATTCATTGACTTGTTTATTCCTTCATGGCTTATACATTTAGATTATATATTGAGGAGAGAATGAGGAAAAAAATCATTCGAGAGAGTTAGAGAGAAAAGAGAGCAAAAGAGAAAAAATTATCTAAATTGTAACCTTGAATCAAAACACTTCCAAGCTTCCATAATTACTGAAATTCCTCATTTTCATACACCAAAACCACTTCAAAAATTTTGATATAGTTAAAGATCAATTGCCTTTATCATAAGGAAGAGTGTCTAGTGATTGAAAGTGAGAAAAACTAGAGAGTTAGCCACTTTCCATACTATAAACTCCATAATTTTGAATTGAGGATTTGAGAACATACTTCCTACACTTGAGGGTGATCGAGAGAGAGTTTGTGAACTAAGGAGTTCATCATTTCCTTGGAAGGTGAATTTCACAAACTTTTCATAATTTTGCATTTCTTACTTATTTTGCTCTTTTACTGTGATTTCTTGTTATATTATATATTGTTGTAATCTAATTGAAAGTGGTGAGTTGAGACTCTCATGTATATTGTTTTTGGTTTTGTTTTTGTTGTGGAAATCTAAGAAAACAGAGTTTGGCCGAGCCTACCAAGCTATCCGGCCCGTTACTTGGTCTAGTAGCCACCTAAAAGTACACCATTGCGCCCGCAACCTTCATGACTGCGCCCGCGACCTCTAGGCAAAACCAGGCAACCTTCCGACTTTGAAAAGATCAACCTCTAATGGTCTTTGAGGCGCTTGAAACTACTATGCTCTTATGTTTATTTTATTTTGAGTGTTTGTGATGATTTTTATATTTTGTTGTAATATTTATTCATCTCCCTCGGATTTGTAATATTTAAAGTGTTGTAATAATTTTCCATCCCTGTCACGACCCGCTCCCCGTACCCAAGTGTTCAGCATCGTGATGGCCAATAACCGAGGTTACCTCTGGCCAATTTTTAAACAAATCAATAAACGCAAGCGGAAGAAATATATAAATCAGGGTACTAAAATAATCATCGAAACTTCTATTTTTATTACAAAATGTATTAACCAAAAAGGCCGATATTTACATATAAAAAATACATCAATAAAAGTGCTTTGTGCCTACCCCACACCCTGGTCCTGACATGTCATCTGAAAGTGGTAAAAAAACTATAAGCATATGGCAGTGTGAGAAATATTATACTAAGAACATAAGGGCATAAAATTCACCATGGATCGTTATTGGCTAAAAGAGTTTGATATATAACATACATAGTATGGAAATCATTTGGCATATACCTTGGATCATGTAATACGAAAATCACTATACAACCATAACCACGGTACATCACTAAGTGCCAAGCACTACACTGGTCAATGGATCCACGACAAACACTGGACCACAGAGTGGTCAATCACTAAGCTAATGGTTATTTAAGTCCCTCAAGGCGTGGGACTCTCGTGGTGGTGTTCACAAAACATATTTTCATATAAGGTTATAACCAAATATTCTTTAAAAGCAAAACAAACATATCCATGGGTTTCACCTTCACAAATAGGGTTCATAAAACAATTCACGTAACTGAAACCTTTATAAAACATAACTTTTATTAATATACTAATAAAACATAACTTTTATAAAATAGATTTTGGTAAGTCAAAACATACATAAAATATATTTTGGAGACTCAAGGTATAATATAACTCACCTTAACTTTAATACCTTACTATTCCTTTTCACTATCAAAAACCCTTTCAGCCTCCACTATTTTTTTCTCTCTTCTTCCATTCTTCCTTTCTCTTCCTTCTCTTTTTCCTTCTTTCTTTTTTTCCACAGAGTCAACTTCTCCTTCCCCATATATAGAAAAGGCAGCCGTGGGCACCAAGCCACGGCTGCCACGTACCACGCTCCAATTCATTCTTTAACTCAAGTTTATCTAAATGAAGTCAAGCTTGTCAAAACTTAGTTATTTTATACTTTGACTAATAAATTATATTCTTTTACAAAATAATACATATTAATATAAAATAAATCATATATTTTTTCAACTGTAATTAAATAATATTAATATAAATTCTACAGAATAATTAAAAATCTGAGTTGTTACAATCCCCATTTCTTATCTATCCCATTCTTTAATCGTTTTTCCTAACTGTACATATGTATATATCTTGCATGCCATGCATATCCATGCTTTTATATACATGATTCGTGCTTAGATCTGGCTAAATTTGCATCTTTGTGCTTTAATTGATTATTACATGAATTTGTGCGCTATCGTATGTTTTGCAATGCTTATCATATCATGTTTTAGAAGCTGAATCTTTAGAAGCATTCTTGTATATGTATTGCATTAGGATTTGGTATATAGGATCATGCATATGTTACTAAGTTTGTTTTCTAACCGTTCGCAAGACGTCGATAAATATGTAAGTTGTTATGCTTTAGCATCCCGTTTGTACATAATTTTTTATTATGTTTAGGATCTTACCATGTGGCTATTTGCTTATGTGATATATCTCTATGAATGCCGTGGATGAAGATTGAGTGGCTTAATTAGGAATGATTTTCATTTTTATTTTTGTAAACTCAATTTATTTGAGTTATGCATCTTCAAAATTCTTTCAAAATACATGAAATCAATTTGTTCTAAAATAAATGGCATAGTTTATACTTGTATGCTTCACATAGTAAATTTTAGGATTTATTAAATAATTGGAATATGAATATATAAAGTAAATAAAACTCATATAATAATTTAATAGAGGCCGATCTTTGATCGAGTGAGCGGGGTACTTATTATTGACCTTTCCCTCTTTTCAAAATATTTTTCCAAATGTTTCTACGATATTCCGAGGCTCTCATTTCGATTAAAATATTGCACTTTTTAGTAAACTAAGTAAGGATAAAGTGAAAATAAAAAGAATGGAGGTGAACTCTTTGAAAAATATCTAAAAACATCTTCTTTATAGGTTTGGAGTTGAAAGAAATAGGAGGGGATGGAAGAAAACTAGTTTAGAAAAAGGATAAGCATCAAATCGTTAGAAAAAAATGAACAACCTTCATTAAATTAGGCATATCTCTTTGTACACTTGGAATTTTGATGTGAGGCCACCACAATTGGAAAGTAGACTTATGGAGCTTCAATTTAGATTAAAGAATCGCCTAAAATCGAGTTCGGATAAGGGAGATATGCCCATTTGAAGTCGGGCTTAAGAGCAGATTTTATTGACCCGGCCTGAGACAACAGCAAACCTCGTTTTTTTTTTTTGTTTTGGTTCGGTTGGGACACCCCATTGACCCATTTTCTGATATATTCACCACCCAATGCATATACACTTAGCCTTCATTATCTAGTGCTTGATCCATTGGAGATAAAGCTCCACTTTTGTCTCTTATTAGCTCTATTAGTACTCTATTAGCTTAATTATATTCCTTTATGGTCTATCTTGTCTTCCACCTTGTCTTCCACAATTTCTCCACTTGTTTAGCCTATATGTATACATTAGATTGTTGACAAGAGGAGGAGGATAGGTTAAGGAGAAAACATTTGAGCTAGAGAAAAGAAGGGGGAAAAAAAAAGAAGAGAAAAGTTGAGTTTTTGAGCTAAAAACACTCGTATCTTCCATATACACCTCATACCTTTCATACAAACTGAAATTCCATCTTTTCTACACCTAAAACTCCTCCAAATATTTTGAAATACTTGAATTTTAGTAGCTTTGATCAAGAGGAAGAGTGAGTGTTGGTAAAAGTGAACAAAAATAAGAGAGATAATCACTTTTCACCACATACACGTCCAAGGCATCATTCTAGCAGCAAGTCCAAGTTTTCAAATTGAGGATTGAGAACATAATTCATACACTTGAGGATGATCAAAAGGAAATTTGGAAATCATGAAATTCATCATTTTTTGAAAAAGTGAATTTTCAATTTATTTCATTTTATTGCATTTCTTACGTATTTTGCTATTTTGTTTTGATTTCTTGTTATATTATATATTGTTGTAATTTAATTGAAAGTGGTGAGTTGAGACTCCCATATATATTGTTTTTAGTACTGTTTTTGTTGTGAAAATCTAAAAAAACAAAGTTTGACTGAGCTTACCAGGCTACCCGGCTTGTTAGTTGGTCGAGTAGGCACCTAAAAGTAAACCATCGCACCCGCGACCTTTATGACCGTGCCCGCGACCTCTAGGCAAAACCAAGCAGCCTTCCGACGTTGAGAAGATCAACCTCCGATGGTCTTTGAGGCACTTGAAGCTGCTATTTTGTTATATTTATTTTATATTGAGTGTTTGTGAGGATTTTTATATTGTGTTATAATACTTATTCATCTCCCTTAGATTTGTAATATTTAAAGTGTTGTAATAATTCCTCATTCCCACTTCTTATCTATCTCATTCTTTAATCGCTTTCCCTAATTGTACATATGTATATATCTTGCATGCCATACATATCTATGCTTTTACATACATGATTCATGTCTAGATCCGGCTAAATTTGTATTTTTGTGCTTTAATTGATTATTACATGATTTTGTGCACTATCACATGTTTTGCAATGTTTCATATGTCATGTTTTAGAAGCTAGATCTTTAGAAGCATTCTTGTGTATGTATTACATTAAGATGTCGTATATAAGATCGTGCATATTTTGCTAATTTTGTTTTGTAGCTATTCGCGGGACGTCGGTAAACATGTGAGTTTTTATGGTTTAGCATCATATTTGTGTGTTTTTCTTATTATGTTTAGCATCTATGTGGCTATTTGCTTATGTAATATATTTCTATGAATGCCGGTGGATGGAGGTTGTGTCGCTTAATTTGGAATAATATTGATTTTCATGTTTGTAAACTCAATTTCTTTGAGTTGTACACCTTCAAAACTCTTTCAAAAAAAATACATGAACTCAAATTGTTCCAAGATGAATGACATACTTAATAGCTTTACATAGTAAATTTTTAAGATTTATTAAATAAATTGAAATATGAACATATAAAGCAAATAAAACTCATATCATGGTTTAGCAGAGGCCGATTTTTGATCGGCTGAGCGGGGGTGCTTATTATTGACCTTCTCCTCTCATACCTAAAGTTCCGAACCAAGCATCTTTGGTTATGACGAACAGTGGTTTTGACACGAGTCATGGGTTTCCTAATTTCCTAAAACATTAGGTGGCAACTCTAAAATCTGGTGATGCAGTCCATTTCTGGTAAAGGTTTTGCAATAAAATGGATTTTCTGTAAAAGTTTTCAAAACTAGACTCTCATCTATGTTTCACATTGTACTCGTGAAACTAGATCAAAGAAATCAAGGGTCCGAACTGCTTAACGTGCACGAGTTACCCTCTAGACATGTTACAGTTTCTAAGGGGTAACCCGTGCATGTTAAACAGTTCGGACTCTCAGTCTCTTTGGTCTAGTCTCATAAGTGCGATGTAAAATGTAGACAAGAGTCCACATTTGGCAACTTTTAAAAAATCTATTTTATTACAAAAATATTTGCCAGAAATGGACTGCGCCATTAGATCTCAAAGTCGTCACCTAATATATATTTTGGAAAAATTAGGAAACCCGTGACTCGTGCCAAGCCCACTGTTCATCATCACCAAAGATGCTTGGCTCAGAACCGTAGGTACAAAAGGGGAAGGTCATTATTGAGTACCCCCGCTCATCTGATCAAAAGATCGGCCTTTACTAAATCATGATATGAGTTTGATTTTCTTTATGTGTTCATATTCTGATTATTTAATAAATCCAAAAAAATTACTATGTGAAGTATACAAGTATAGACTATGTCACCCATTTTGGAACAACTTGATTTCATATAGTTTTGAAAGAGTTTTGAAGATGTACAACGTGAATAAATTGAGTTTACAAACATGAAAAATCAAATAATTCCAAATTAAGCGATACAACCAACATCCACTAGCATTCATACAGTTATATCAAGTAAGCAAATAACCATATGGTAGGATGCTAAACATAATAAGAAAATTATGTACAAACGGGATGCTAAAGCATAACAACTTACATATTTACTGACGTCCCGTGAACAGCTACAAAACAAGGTTAATAAAGTATGCATAATTCTATATACAAAATCCGAATGTAATATATATATATATATAAGAATGCTTCTAAAGATCCAGCTTCTAAAACATGACATGTGAAACATTGCAAAACATGCGATAGCGCATAAAATTATGTAATAATTAATTAAAGCACAAAGATGCAAATTTAGCCAGATTTAGGCATGAATTATGTATGTAAAAGTATAGATATGCATGGCATACAAGATATATACATATGTACAGTTAGGGAAAGCTATTAAAGAATGGAATAAATAAGAAGTGTAGATAATAAATTATTACAACACTTTAAATATTACAAATCTGAAGGAGATGAACAAATATTACAACACAATATAAAAATCCTCACAAACACCTAATATAAAATAAACATAACAAAATAACTGCTTCAAGTGCCTCAAAGACCATCAGAGGTTGATCTTCTCAACATCGGAAGGCTGCCTGGTTTTTCCTAGAGATTGCGGGCACGGTCATGAAGGTTGTGGGTGCGAGGGTGTACTTTTAGGTGGCTACCAAACCAATTAACGGACCGGGTAGTCCGGTAGGCTAGGCCAAACTCTGTTTCCTTAGATTTCCACAACAAAAACATAACGAAAAACAATGGCTGTGTTTGGTTAGCCTCTCTAAATATATTTCCACCTCATGTTTTGCACATGGCGTTTGTTTAGAGTTTTCAAAATATAATTCCACAATCAGTTTTGAAAACTCTATCAAAGGTAAGAAAATTTGGGCTAACCGATCGTCTGGCCGGTTGACCGGAACAGTGCAATTTTTTTTTGCAATTGACATATTTTAATTTTTATATATTCAGAAAAAATGTTTTTTGAATTTTGAATTTTTTTTTATGTGTTTTAATAGAATTTTGAGTTGTATGTTTGGTTATGAGTTGTAAGTTTTTGTATCAAATATCATGTGTCATATCAAAAATTCCCCACTCATTTCAAAACTCTTTCACCAAACAAATTTTCCACACTCAAATCATAATTCCAAAACTCACAAACTCAAAATACAACTCATATTCTCAAATCATAGTTAGAAAGCTCTACCAAACGCAACCAATATATATGAGAGTCTCAACTCACCACTTTCAATTATATTACAACAATATATAATATAACAAGAAATCAAAGCAAAAGAGCAAGATAAATAAGAAATGCAAGAAAATGAAATAAATTGAAAATTCACCTTTTCAAAAAAGGATGAACTTCATGATTTTCAAACTTCCTTTTGATCACCCTCAAGTTTATGAATTATGTTCTCAATCTTCAATTTGAAAGCTTGGAATTTTTGCTAGAATGATGGCTTGGAGGTGTGTGTGGTGAAAGGTAATTATCTCTCTTGTTTTTGTTCACTTTTATGAACACTCACTCTTCTTTTTGATCAAAGCTACTGAAATTCAAGTATTTCAGAATTTTTAGAGGAGTTTTGGGTGTAGAAAAGATGGAATTTCACTTTGTATGGAAGGTATGGGTTGTATATGGAAGATAAGAGTGTTTTTAGCTCAAAAATTTAACTGTTCTCTCTTCTTCTTTTTTTCCCTCTTTTCTCTAGCTCAAATGTTGTCTCCTTAATCTATCATCCTCTTCCTCTCAACAATCTGATGTATACATATAGGCTAAGTAAATGGAAAAATGGTGAAAGACAAGGTGAAAGACAAGATAGAGCATAAATGAAGATAATGGAGCTAATGGAGTACTAATGGAGCTAATGGGAGACAAAAGTGGAGCCTTATCTCCAATAGATCAAGTACTAGATAATGGAGGCTAAGTGTATATACATTTAGTGATGAATATATCAGAAAATGGGTCAATGGGGTGTCCCAACCGAATCAAAAAAAAAAAAAACCGGGGTGTACTGCTGTCTCGGGCCGAGTCAACAAAATCTGCTCTTAAACCTGATTTCAAACGAGTATATCTCCCTTATCCGGATTCGGTTTTAGGTGATTCTTGAGTCTAAATTGAAGCCCCAAAAGTGTACTTTCCAATGGTGATATCCTCATATCTAAATTCCAAGTGTACAAAGAGATATGTCTAATTTAGTGAAGGCTATTCATTTTTTCCTTAACGATTTGATGCACATCATTTTCCTAAACCAGTTTTCTTTCATCCCCTTATTTCTTTCAACTCCAAACCTATAAAGAAGATGTTTTTAGATATTTTTCAAATATTTCACCTCTCATCCATTTATTTCCATTTTATTCTCTTACTCGTTTCGAAAAGTACAATATTTTAATTGAAATGGGAGCCTCGAACATCGTAAAAACACTTGAAAAAATATTTTGAAAAGAGAGTTTTAAGCTCTAAAATGGTTTAGCCAAAAATGTGTGAAGGTTGAGATTAAAACTCAAATTCTATCTCTTTTCTAAGGATTTTGTGATAAATACATTTTGATTGTCATCACTGAGTAATTAATAGAAAGTACCCAAGTCTTAGGGCCGGTCAAAATGGGATGTCTACAATATAAGATCTAAAAAGCTTTTCATGGAGATTCAACCGAATCTTTGGATCCCCCGACCATGAGCGATTAGACTCTCTATCTTAGGATTTGATAAAACTCCAATCAAATATGAAAATCCTACGTGATTCGTGATTAGATCAAGATTAATTTATTCCAAATCCCCAAAATCCAAAACACTCAATCTAAAATCATCAAGCACTTACGAGAGTGATTTTAGTTTGTTTGTTTTTAGGAATAAATAATAAATCGACACAAACGATTTTTTACGTGGAAAAAACCACAATTGAAAAACCTTCAATTGTAATAAAAAACCACGGGCGAACCGCCACTGATCAATCCACTACTGAAGAACTAAAAGATTACAAAAATAATACACAAATTACCCAACACAGTCAATTTGTCCTCGAATCTTCTATAACTCTTTCTCCACGCCTTCGTCACGGAACTGATCAATCCTGAAGTTGATTCCACAACTTCACTTGTCGAATTAACGACTACGTAAAGAATCAAACGCCTTTTGAAACTCTACGTGTTAACCTTCGGATTCCACCGAAGAGAACTCTCTTGAATATGTAGTATCAAACTCTTTGATGTATGAATCTCAACTCACAAGTTTAGAACTCTCTTAAGAACATCAAAGAAAACTCACAAAACCTCAGAAGAAAACTTCAAACAAAACCCTAGAACTCTCAGATCAGATCTGGGAAAAGTAAAACTAGAAAAAGACCCAACCAGCGAATTTATAGAATCTGATCTCGCGCGGTCCGCTCGAGCGGAGACTTCATAATTTGTGATTCATATAGGCTTCCCGCTCGAGCGGAGAATCACACCATCCGAGATTTTGTCAGTCAGAGATCTTTGTGGACTTGCAATCCGCTCGGCCAAAGAAAATTGAGAAAAACCTGGAAAACTTTATGCGATACAAACTCGGTTTTAATCCATGGATTTTGACAAGAAAAAGACCTAACAATCTCTCCCTTTTTCAAATCCTGGACAAAACCATTCTAAAACAGCTTTTCCCAGACAAAGGATAAAACAACTATCCAAACCATTCTAAAATAAAATTTTCCAATCAAAAGTACAAACTCAATACTACCAACAACTCACAACCAAAAACCAAATCTATGCTCTTGAACAACCATCCTGAAAAATACAACCACATATAAGCCAACCAAAGATGTGGAACTGGATTAAATAACAAAATATGAAGTCATCCAAAAACAAACTACTATCCAAAGGTAAACAGAAATAAAATCCAACCAAAATAACATCCAACTGTACCAAAGAAGGATAGAAATAGAAGAAACAAAGAACTGTACCATGAATCACCAAAGATAAAACTGTACCACTCCCCCCTTTTTGGTCGGGAGAAAACAAAACAAAGAGAAACAAAACCACACCATAGAAAAGATCCAATGTCAAGGAGCCGGGGGTGAAGACTGCATCTGAAGCAAGGCCAAAATCTGAGCTAGCTGGGAGGAAGACTGGGCCACAGAAGCCTCAATCCGCTGGGAAGTAGTGTCCAAAGCACTGAACCAGGCATCGGAGGTGGTCTCAAGATCGGTGAGGCAAGCCTCAAATATATCCATCCTCTCCTCAAGATGGTCAAACCGGGAACCAATGGAGCGCTCTAGGGACTGAAGCTGACCATGAGTGTCTGGCCGGAGGATCTTGCTCCCCACCCAAATCTCCGCTAACAGTAGCATCATACTCGGCCTCCTCTGCCATGGCTGCAACACCACCAGATCGACCAGAAGAAACCCCCCTAATGTGAGACTGACTTTGGGAGACTGTTTTCTTGGTAAATGGGCATGTAGGAGAAGCAAAGTCGTCCTCATCAAAGGTAGGGACCTCAAATTTGGCTAAGAGCCGGTTGATGAGACAGCCATATGGTAACCCGAGATTGTTGCGCTCAAAAGCAGCAACCATTTTTTGTATGACAAGAGTGGCAAGGTCGATGGGCCGGTTGTGGGCAATACACTCGAGAATAAAACCTTGATCTTGCTTAATCTCAGAACTGTGGGTTGTAACAATGATATTGGTACACATGATTAAGTTGAGCAACCTAAATTGAGGAAGAAGTTCATGCTGTTTGATCAAAGAACCAGAAGACCAAGAGCGAGGAGAACCACACAAAGTCTTAGCAACCTCATCAAAATTACACGTGGGGCGTGATGGAACTGGAAAAGGGTAATAGATAGGAGATCTCGCACAAATCCCTAATAGCTCATGGATAAAATCAGTGGTTACGTTGATTTCCTTGGATCGAACCTGCACCTTAAAAAGACGGTCCAATATTATCAATACCTTCAGTTGCAATAAAATTCCCGGACCCAAGTAAGATTTTGTTGCCCAGAAAACAAAAGAACCTTATCACCTCCCAGGTAATCAAAGAAAGATCGGATAGAAAGTGACTCAAATGTGGATGGATGAACGTTACGTTCAAGGTAGATGGAACGGGAATGGTAAGACTCACGGTATAACTTGGCTTTTTCGGCTGATGGGAAGCGCTCAGTGTTATAAGAAGGGCGAGATGTGGTCGACTTACGGCGTTTGTGGGTAGACATGTCTAAACAAGACAAACAAACCCCCAACCCAAAACCAAATAACAAAACCAATGAAGCCAAGAGATACAAAACAAACATTAGTAACATAGGATAATATTGCAACATAAGCCAAGAGAAGATATCAGATAATGCAATACATGTAAGCATAAGAGATCCAAATATGGCAACATGGAGCATAGAAAATGTGATGTGAACAAGAATCATTAATATAGCAGTAAAGCACAAATGTAACCAGCATGGTGAGGGACTGAATCATCAAAGAAAAGAAGAGCACAGAATCACAAGACAATATATGTAAACCAAAATCCCCAACCAAAACAAAACCCAAATCTAAACAAAAAACCAAACTAAAACAACCAAATCAACAACCCTAGAGGGAATGTACACATCCAAAACCATGGTGCCACAATCAAAAGGAACAGTGCCTAACCCTAAATAGGACAAGCAGATTCCATATATATCCAAGGACCTATGGTATTACCACTCAAGAAAAAAACAAAGTTCGAATAGAGCAATGAAACAAAAATCGGACAGAAAAACAATGGAGAAGGAGAGAAGAAACATACCTGAGATGTGGAAGCACACAAACAAGCACCAAGGAACTACCAAGGAATAGGAGAGAAGGGGAATCGCAAAGAAAAACCCTAGGAGAGAGAGAGGTGAGAGGCAAAAATGAGTCCAAGGGTCGAAGGGAGGGAATTTAAACAAAACCAGTCCACTCGAGCGTAGGGTTTAACGCTCGACCGGGAGACAAACCTCTCGAATGCACGCTCGAGCGCGAACAATCAAGAGCGAGCGGAAAAAAAACCCCTCCCAGAACTGCAAAAACAACTGCAAGCCTCAAAACCACGCTTGAGCGTGGAACAGTCCGCTCGAGCGAAGAGAAATTTTTTTTTTTTTTAAAATTAAAAACACCTAGGATGTCCTATAACAAGCAAGATGACCAGGTAAACTATACCTCAAGGGCAAAAGAATCCATCAATCATGAGTCCTAAAAATTTGAGAAAATAGATGAAACACCAGCTCATGAATAAAACAGATAGTATTAAATCAAAGCTACAAGCATCATGAGAATGCACAACTCAAAAACACACATGAGAGCTCACATAAATGATGTGTGTGTGTGCAATCCTTGAGAGCCACAAAGCTAGAGTTAATCCTCGTAGTGATCGGATGGCTGGACCTCCGACATGAGTAATTGACCATTACAGAGAAAAGTCAAACCACTAGGAATCACGGGGTATTTGTTGAGTAAATACGGAAGCTCCCCCTCAGACAATGATCCCTTTTTTTTTTTTTTTTTTTTTTTTTTTTTTTTTTCTTGTGGGCACTCACTGGTGGCATACATGCTCAAAAGAGTGGAGACCAAACCAGAGAAGAATGAAATCAAAATGATGGCCTGGTTAGTGCTTCTGAGGTAGCCTTTTCCTAATGCCCGGAAATCATGTACTGAGGAAGAAACCATGGAAGTGAAATAAGATGGTAGATGGTTAAGAGACTTAACATCACCCATGATATACCAGTATAGGTCAATTCCTCTGAAAAAGTACAAGAAACACTGTCAGTGGTCCATAGAGAACTTTGATCACTTGTGCGGAAACCCCTGCAACAGTTTAGCTCAAGGATGTGTACAGAATGAGATCATGAAGTAAATGAGAATGGGCATTCAGAATGAGCTAGGAACAAAGATGAAAAGATCTTGTAAGCAACATGAGCAGTGTTCATATAACATTTTGATGCAGAAGATATCAGGACTCAATCACAATGAGATTATCATATCCAAGAACAGTAAGTCAACCACTCACACTCACGTCACATAAAATAAACATGAAGCAACTGTCACGACCCAAACCCGGCCCTATGGGTTTAGCACCGTAACTGGCCAGTGATCCGAGATTACCAAAGGCCTACAGATCAGTAAAACAGTCAAACAGAGTACAGGGCCTGGCGGAAGCCAAAACAGTAAATAACTAGTGTCCATTGAGCTGTGAAAATCTGTATGTCAAAAACATTTTTATGCATTCATACGGTTCAACACAGTACATTCTATACAATCATATCTGATCGGTTAGTGCGGATTGAATCCTCGATGACGGCAAGAAATGACCTATACAAAAGTACAATACAATAAGGAGACCGATAGGGGACACAAAAACACCCCAAGTCATAACATGGCAACTCGGAACCTCGCAGTGAGGCACATAGGCTGGCTTGACAAAACTGGGGATCAATCCCACGCTCCTAGCTCCTGCCCGTCAGCCGAGAACCTACATATATATATATAAAGTGAGCTAAAGCCCAGTGAATAACATAACGTGTAAAGAGGTTATGAATGAATGTCCCTTACAGTAATGAAATCAATTCATTATACAGTATTTCAATCTTCAAGATTTCATCAATCGATTTCAATCAATCACCATATGTGGTACATCCATTAGCCTATAAACGAGGGTCCAGAAAGGACCGGGCCTTAACAGACCCAACAATAATGATGATCATCAATCAGTAAACAGTATGGTTCCACAAGGGAACCGACAGAGCTCTGTAACAGTCAATAACAGTGGTTGCTAAGGATGCCACAATACAGTTCGAAATACAGGACATACATTCATTCAATAAACAATATCAGTTCAATAAACAGTTCAGTTCAGTATTCAAAATTTAACCATTTGAACATATCTTTACACAATTTGTTACTCACAGAGATTGGGCTAATAGCAGCTAGAGCGCGTCCCCGAGAGCCAACCCTAAACAGTTAACAAATAGAACACACACTAAGTTCACAGACGGAAGGATATAATTAAACCCCTAAATTTCCTCGGTGTGGTTCTATGTCTAAATCCTCATTAAGATGCTTTAAACTAGGCCTAAGAATGCCTAGGATGGGATGAGGATGCAAAAATGTGCACAGTATACAATTTCAAAATTTTCATGATGCAGGGGCCTCCGCCGAAGAGTTTCGCCGGCGGACAAATAACAAAGGTCCCCGCCGGCGTCAAATTCCCGCCGGCGGTGATGCACAAAGGTAAGATCTTTGGATGCGCGATTTTCCCGCTCGAGCGTTAAAATCCCGCCGAGCGGATCAGAAACATGCCAAGGAAATACTGGGAGCATGAATTCCCCGCTCGAGCGGCACTTCGCTGGCGGACGCCAAATTCTGGAAAATCCAGATTCGACCGAAGTTTCAAACCAAGCTTAGATGCTCCTAATTCGATTCTCTTGGGCCCGTTTCCTGGAAATCCCTTTCAAACACATAGAATAACAAGTTTTAAAGCTCAATTTAAGAAATCAAGGCCCAAGGGTGTTTCAATTAAACCCAATTTCAAATCATTTTCAAGAACAATGCTCAAACATGACATGCATGCATTCAAGACAATTTTTAAGCTTCAAATCATGCTCAAATGAGCTCAATTCTTTGAAAACAAAATGAAAACATGGACTATAACAATACCATGAACATGCATGTGACAAATTGCCATGAACTTAACTCAAAACCCAACAATATTAACATGCATGCAAGAATTATGCTACAATCCAACATATATGAACAATTCCATAACTTAGCTCTACAATGATGCATGAAACATGCAAGATTTAGCTCAATGATGCAATTAGGGAGATGATTCACTTACCTAAGTCTCAATTTAAAGGTAAGGAGGCTAGAGTAGCAAGTATACTTCAATCTACTTCAAGTCTCCTAGCAAATCACCAAGATGAACTCAACTTTCTCCCTCTCTCTACTATTTTCGGTGGAAGCAAAAAGGAAATGACAGAAGAAAAGCTTTGATCAAATGTTAGTATAAGGCTCAAGTATGAGGAGTAGTGGGCCACTAAGTGGTCTAGGTGTAAATAAGTCAAACTTGGCCATTAAATCAATATTTAATTTAATTTAATCATTCCTAATCAATTTTCAGACAAATATACCATTAAATCAGAAATATTCTACTGATTATAAAACTCTAAACGGTTCTCCGTTCGCACGATAAGGCCTTCAATTAATGATTTAAACATACGAATTCAAGCAGATAGTCATTCAAGCAAGCAGATACAATATGCAATATAACGAGACAAACTTATTCAATTTCGGTTTGATTCCATTGCTCAAGAGAGTTCATCCGATTCACTTATCGGTCATTATCGATTCGGTTTAGCGATGTCGTAGATAATTCATTGGTTTAACTGATGTCGATGCGAGGTTGTTACAAATGACCTAGTGGTGAGCATTACACCCAAGGTCTTTCTAAGAAACTCAAATCGAAGAAGATCAAGGGGTTTCGTAAAAATATCAACTTTTTGATGCTCAGTAGGAACATGTTCCAAAACAACAAGGCCTTCAGCCACTAACTCTCGAATAAAATGATGACGGATGTCAATATGTTTGGTGCGAGAGTGTTGGACTGAATTTTTTGAAATGTTTATGGCGCTTGTGTTATCACAAAAAAGAGTGAGAGTGTTCTGTTCTATACCATAGTCATGAAGCATTTGCTTCATCCACAACATTTGTGCACAACAACTTCCTGCAGCAATGTACTCAGCCTCAATAGTGGAAAGAGAGATGGCATTTTGCTTTTTACTATGCCAAGAAACCAGATTATTCCCAAGGTAAAAACACCTCCCGGATGTACTTTTCCTATCATCAGCACACTTGATTGGCATCGAAAAACCCGAGAATTTTGGTCAGTAGTATCAGTGGAAAACCAAACCCCATACTCCAAGGTCCCATTTACATACTTGATGATGCGTTTTACCGCAAGAAGGTGAGACTCTTTAGGATGGCTTGGTAACGGCATAAACAATTAATCAAGGAAATATCAGGACGACTGGCTGTGAGATACAAAAGACTCCCTATCATACTCCTATAAAGGGTAGGATCAACATCAATACTAGAGGAATCTTTGGAAAGGTGAAGACTGGTGCTCATGGGAGTGCGTGCATGCTTGGAAGACTCAAGACCAAACTTTGACACAAGATTTTTAGCATACTTAGACTGAGAAACAAATATGCCTGAAGGAGACTGTTTAATTTGGAGACCCAAAAAACAAGACAACTCTCCCATCATGCTCATCTCAAACTCATGGGTCATGCAATCCGAGAAATATTTCACAAGATGATCAGCAGTGGAACCAAACACAATATCATCAACATGTATCTGCGCAACAAGAATATGAGACTTAGTATGTTTCACAAATAAGGTCTTATCCACACTACCTCTTTGAAAATCATAATCAAGAAGAAAACTAGTAAGCCTATCATACCAAGCCCGAGGAGCTTGTTTCAATCCATACAAAGCTTTGTCTAACTTGTAGACATGATTAGGACATTTAGGGTCCTCAAACCCTTTTGGTTGCTCAACATATGCCTTTTCTTTTAAGTACCCATTCAGAAAGGCACTTTTCACATCCATTTGAAACAATTTAAAGCCAAGAAAACATGCAACACCAAGCAAAATGCGAATAGATTCGAGACGCGCAACTGGGGCAAACGTCTCATCATAGTCAATACCCTCTACTTGTGTGTAGCCTTGAGCAACCAACCTAGCTTTATTCCTTACAACAGTACCATTCTCATCAGATTTATTTTTAAAGATCCACTAGGTACCTATCACATTCATGTCTCTAGGTCTAGGAACAAGAGTCCAAACTTTGTTACGCTCAAATTGACCTAATTTTTCATGCATAGCATTGACCCAACTATCATCTAGCAAGGCCTCTTTAAAATTCTTAGGTTCAATTAAAGAAACATAACACATGTGTGATACCTCATCCCGAATCTGTCTTCGAGTTTTCATTCGATCCGAAACACTTCCAATCACCTGTTGAGCTGGATGATTCAGTTTCACCCTTGCTGATGGTTTAAGTTCAGGACTTGCGGTGATAGAAGCAATAGGAGTGATGTCCCTTTGAGCACTCTTGGGACTTGAACTTACCTGTGAGGATGGTACTGTAACATTTTCTTGTGATTGAACCTCAGCTTCTCCTTGATTTTGTGGTTCAGTATCCAAGATTGGGGACTCACCATTGTCATCCTCATTTGTTGCCGGAGTAGGAGAACCTGTGTCATCTATAACCACATTGATAGATTCCATTAATGATGAAGTTCGTAGGTTATAGACTCGAAAAGCCCTATTGTTGGTTGAATACCCTAGAAAAATACCTTCATCACTTCGGGAGTCAAATTTGCCTAAGGGCTCTCTATCTTTGAAGATGTAACACTTACTCCCAAAAGTTTTGAAGTATTTTACATTAGGTTTCAAACCCTTCCACAATTCATAAGGAGTTTGTAAAGTGCCGGGCCTTAAATACACACGATTTATGACATAAAAAAAGATTTAAGGCTTCGGCCCAAAACTTTGGAGGAAGACTCTTACTAAGAAGCATAACCCTAGCTATTTCTTGAACAACTCTGTTCTTCCTCTCAAGCACTCCATTTTGTTGTGGAGTAATAGGTGCAGAAAACGCATGCTTAATTCCATGCATATCACAAAAATCCAAAAACGAACTATTTTCAAATTCACGACCATGATCAGTTCGGATTCTTATGATACGCCCAATGGAAACACCCTGTTCATTTTGGATTTTAAGGACTAAAGCCTGGAAAGCATTAAACGACGATTTTCTCTTAAAAAATTTACCCATGAGAATCGAGTAAAATCATCAACAGTTAAAAAAATGTATCTTTTACCTCCAATGCTTTTAGTGCGAGTAGGACCCATTAAATCCATGTGAACCAATTCAAGAGGACGTTTGGTTGTAAAGCTGTTCACCTTTTTATGAGGAGCACGGGTTTGCTTGCCAAGCTGGCATGGTCCACACACATGGCTCAACTTCTTACCCAGTTTAGGTACTCCTTTCACAAGCTCTTTGTTGGCTATCTTAGTTAGGTCTTTGAAATTCATGTGACCTAATCTTTGATGCCACAGATCAATGTTACTTATGATGGCAGAATGACAAGTGAGATCATTAGTAGTAAGAATCTCATAGCAGTTATCAGATGTGCGAACCCCATGTAAAACAGTATTTTCCTTTTTATCCAAAATTTCACATTTATCTTTTGAAAACAATACTTCATGATGGGAATCACACATTTGACTAATGCTCAAAAGATTTGCTTTAAGGCCATCAACAAGTAAGGCATTTTCTAGCTTGGGAAGACCAGTAACGCTTATAGAGCCCTTACCAATGACTCTAGAAGTGCCGCCATCTCCAAAGGTAACAATTCCTCCTTCATATTTTTCAAAAGAGGTGAAGTAGGATTTGTTACCGGACATATGACGAGAGCACCCACTATCAAGATACCACATCTGTGAGTCACGTGCTTTTAGAGCAGTGTAAGCAACAAAACAAGTCAAATCATCTTTTCTAACCCAAATCTTTTTAGTCTTGGTGTTCTGCCTAGACATGTAAGGTTGTCTCCTAACCCAAAAAGTATTAGAATTTCTACCCTTTTGAGACACCTTACCAAACAGTTCAAAACAGTAAGGACGAATGTGGCCATACCTACCACAGTGATGACAAATAAAAACAGGTTTTACCTCCCTTTTGTTGATCTTACCTGCTTTTGCTTGATGAAGAGAAGGATCAACCTGGTCTACCTTCAATTTTCCTTTTGCTTGAGTCTTTAAGTTATGTGAGGTAGAGCCCTGTCCCTTGTGAGCTGTCGCACCATAGCCTAGCCCTCTTTTGTCAGAACCCATTTGTTGAGACCCGAGTATGTCTTCTAGAGATCTGGAACCTTTGTTCCACATGGCAATTGTTGCTCTAGCAATACGGAGTTTTTCATCTTTCTGACTGACTTTTTCTTCCAATACAGCTTGTGACAACTCAAGACTTTCAAGCTTTTCTTCATATGTGGAATACACCTTCAGAAGTTCATTCCTTTCAGTTTCACAGGATAGAAGTTTTCCACATAAGTCTTGCCTGTCACTTGAGATCTTGATGACACTCTGTTTTGCTGTCAAGAGTTCTCCTTTGAGCCGGACATTCTCACTCTCACATGTTTTGAGCTTGAGAGAGAGTTTGTCGTTGGTTTTAGACAAATTCAGAGATTCCTCGTACAGCTTCTCGTAAGCTTGTTGTAGTTCATCGCCATTGATCTCATCAATGTCTTCAGATGTTTCATCATCCTCTCTTTGCTCCTTATTCTCCTTAACCTCATCCAATCTAGCAACCAAGGCAGACAAGTTGCTGGATGGAGGTGGAGGTGAATCTCTTCTTTCATGGAATTGGCTCAGAATTTCCCATGCATCTTTAGCCTTTGTGCAGTGAACAACCCGTTGCTGTTCTTCATTAGAGATTGCTCCACGAATAATGATCAGGGCTCTATGATTACCCGGATTATCTGCACTTTCTGTATCTTCTTCAATGGCTTGCCAACCTTCTGGTTCAAAAGCTCTCAAAAAAGCCCTCATTCTGATTTTCCAATACAAGTAGTTAGTCCCATCAAAGGTTGGAGCATGATGCAAGTTCTGACCACGAGCTGATTTCGAAGGCTTCGGTAGAGGTTGAGAAACTGTGGCTCAAAATGCCATGAAAGCACTATCCCCGTCTTCACCAGATTCAGGTTCTTCAAGTTCTTGCTCCGACCCGCTTTCATCATCCCAAGTTATAGTGTAGACTTTCTTCCGATTCTTTTTCGAAGGGTATTCAAGGGACATATGGCCAAACCCTTGACATTCATAGCACTTGACCCCTGGCTCCCTTACAATCTTCTTTTCAGTAGTTTGAGCAAATTTTGGTGGAAAAGTTTTGGGTTTATCATTACTCTTATCTTTTGAAATAGGGGCTCTGAAATTAGGCTTCTTTTTCAAAAAAATTTTAAACTGTTTTGTAAGCATAGCCGTCATCTCAGACTCTAAATCAAATTCAATCTCTGGAGATTTTACAGTCTCATAAGCACTCGTAAAAGCCATACTTTCTTTTTGCTTTTTCTTTGAAATTTGGTGGGCTTTATAAGTCTGCAAATTTCCAACCAATTAATCGAGCTTGAGGGTATCAACATTCTGAGCCTCCTCAATGGCTGTCACCTTTGATTGGAACCTCTCGGGAAGGGACCTCAAAATTTTTCCAACAACTTTCGCTTCCAGGATTTTTTCACCGAGAGTGAAACAGGAATTCACGATATCACTGAGTTTTGCATAGAAATCATTAAACGTCTCATCGTCGCGCATAAAAAGGATTTCAAAAGCGGAGGTGAGACGTTGAAGTTTTGACCTTTTAACAGAGGTAGTACCTTCGTGAATCATTTCAAGAATATCCCACACCTCTTTTGCTATTTCACATGTACAAATTCGACGGAATTCTTCAGGTGTGATAGAGCAAAAGAGGGAGTTGAGAGCCTTGCTGTTCCAACTCGAGTTCTGGTAATCAGTTGTGTCCCATTTATCAAGGGGTTTAGGAATATCAATGCCATCAATGGTGATTGTAGGTTCACTCCACCCAAAGATTACGCAGTGCCAAACTTTCTCATTGATGGATTTTAAAAATGCTCTCATACGAGCTTTCCAATAAGAATAGTTTGTGCCGTCTAGTAAAGGGGGTTTATGAGTCGAGTTACCTTCACGAATAGAATCCATGATACTAGTCACACAAAATCACACTCCTATAGTTTTGATAAAACAAAGTTTTTGATAAAACAAAGAGTGACCCGCTCTGATACCAATTGAAAATCCTACGTGATTCGTGATTAGATCAAGATTAATTTATTCCAAATCCCAAAAATCCAAAACACTCAATCTAAAATCATCAAGCACTTACGAGAGTGATTTTAGTTTGTTTGTTTTTAGGAATAAATAATAAATCGACACAAACGATTTTTTACGTGGAAAAAACCACAATTGAAGAACCTTCAATTGTAATCAAAAACCACAGGTGAACCGTCACTGATCAATCCACTACTGAAGAACTAAAAGATTACAAAGATAATACACAAATTATCCAACACAGTCAATTTGTCCTCGAATCTTCTGTAACTCTTTCTCCACGCCTTCGTCACGGAACTGATCAATCCTAAAGTTGATTCCACAACTTCACTTGTCGAATTAACGACTACGTAAAGAATCAAACGCCTTTTGAAACTCTACGTGTTAACCTTTGGATTCCACTGAGGAGAACTCTCTTGAATATGTAGTATCAAACTCTTTGATGTATGAATCTCAACTCACAAGTTTAGAACTCTCTTAAGAACATCAAAGAAAACTCACAAAACCTCAGAAGAAAACTTCAAACAAAACCCTAGAATTCTCAGATCAGATCTAGGAAAAGTAAATCTAGAAAAAGACCTAACCAGCGAATTTATAGAATCTGATCTCACGCGGTCCGCTCAAGCGTGGGTCTTCCCGCTCGAGCGGAGACTTCATAATTTGTGATTCATATAGGCTTCCTTTCGGCGTCCATTTCGCTTCGAAGGGAATCACACCATCCAGTACTTTGTCAGATTGTGCAGAGATGCTGTGGACTTGCAATCCCCGCTTGAGCGTTACTTTCCTCGCTCGAGCGGGGCGACCAAAATTGAGAAAAACCTGGAAAACTTTATGCAATACAAACTTGGTTTTAATCAATGGATTTTGACAATAAAAGGTCCTAACAAAATAGTTAGGGTTTAGTATTTGTTTCATAGATTTGATGTATTATGATGATTGCATAACATTTATAGATTTTCATTGTAATCAAGTTCTTAATTTAAATTTATATGTATTTAATTTCTTTGATCTTAAAGTATATAGTTTTGCAATGATATTTCTTTGCATATATTGAAATCTCCAGGTGAGTCATACTTAGGGAAGACAAAGCATGCTTATGACTTTGGTTTAGCGTAGACGTTTTGTGCCAGCAGATAATGATTCATACCCGTGATTTGAATGTATGAATTTTCTTGAGGATGGTATTGGGTCTTGTAGTCACAATATATCATTATCTTTGTAATAGTGATTTTTCCTGAAGTGAATAAACATATCCTAGTTAGGAGATTGGTTGTGAATTCAATAACCTTAATATTATCTCTTCCATATCACTTCCGAATTTTATATTGCTTTTGTTTATTTTTAGTTTTCAATTAATTTAATTATCACAATTTGAACAACTATATTGAATTAATTTAGAAATTATTTTAAAAATAATGTACACGTACTCTGTTTGTCCACATTGGAACAATATTTGATTTTAATCACTATTCTATGCAGTTGTAGTTTTACCTGGTTTTTAATATTTAATTTTTGGTGTGAAAAATGACCCATCAACACGTAGCAGGTCCTCATAAGATTGCCAACAGAGAAATCAAAACTACATAACTGCCAACAACAACTATAAATACCTAAGAAAATGGAGGCATGACAGGGATTCCAACACCAAACAAAAATTCAGAATTCAAACATATCAACTTGGCTCAGCGTCTCTGTCTTTCAATTTGGCCCAATGCCTTTGTCATTTACCGTCCTTAGTATTATCTCCATTCATCAATGCTTCTTAACTTATTCAATCTTGTAACTATCTCCATTCATCAATGGAACAATGCATTTTATTATCTTTTCATTCGAATTCTACACTCATCTACACATAAGAAATAGTGAAATTTTCTTCATTGAGGTAAAGAAAGAACCTCGGTGGCGTTCCCTTTTATCATCAGCTTTCGTTTTTATTTGAAGTTCGATTGAGCGCATTGCTCACATGGATCGCAATCCGATCCTTGCATGCTCGCATTTGTTAATTTACATTTCACGTCATCACTAGTGTGATTGTTTTCTTTTTAAGAAACACATACGAATATTATGAATAATCCATGATGAGTTTGTCAATTGGTAAAAATTTAAAAGAGAAAAGTTAGGGATCATAAAAATTTTGTCATGAAAATGATCATGAAAAATTTATGATTTTTGGATTACCTTAATTAGTGTGTGGTGCTTTATTCTAAGTGTAATCCAAGGGTCATAAAACTTTCATGATTATTTTCATGAAATTTTTTTTTTGATACCTAGCATTGCTGAATTTAAAAATAAATTGTAATTTCTTGAGTTTAAGTCATTTTAAAGAGTTATTAGAAATGGGTCCAAATTCTCTCCAGCCTAATTTTGATTATCCGAATCGTTCAATGGCCCCATTTGGTAGAGCTGTGGGAAAGTGATTATAACTTATAGCCTAACAGCTTATAGTTTATAGTTATAAACATAAGCTGATTTTTGACTTATAAATTAAGTTTCTCCTTCCCCACTCAAAGAATAAGTTGATTTTTGACTTATAAAAAGCTATAAGCTGTATTGTTAAGCTGAACCAAACACATCAAAATAGCTTAAATTAAGCTAAAAGCTGAAATAAGCTGGAAATAAGCCCTACTAAACAGGGACAATGTGTTCATTTCAACAGACAAATCACGTTGGTTGGCTATTGATAGACACATGATCATAACACATTTTTGTCAATAGTTTATTTTTTAAATTATAGTTACCATTGACAAAAATATGATATGATCAAGTGGCCATCGATATCTAATCAACGTGATTTTTTGTAGGGATGAAATACTTGACAAGTGCTACACATTGAATAGTTCATATTATCGAAATTAGACTCATAGTGAACCCCACATATCCGACAGTACCAATATCAGACTGGAGAGTACCTAAGCCATTAGAAATTTATTCCACCATTAACTTTATAATTTTAAAACTAGTAGTTGACCCATGCGATGCACGGGTTAATTTTTTTTAAATAATATTTTATAAAATTAAATTAAATTATTTATATATGTCTATATATTAATTATTTTTAAAAATATGTTGCAAAGTATGTATTGCAAAAGAATAATATTAATTTTATCATGATATAAAATATAGTATAAATAAATATATAATAATTTTAATTCAATTATTCATGTATATATCAATTATTCATGTAAAATAAAGAGTGTTTATTTGTACGCCATTGGATTATTATTATTATATAAAACTAATATTTTTAAATTTTTAGTATTTTTTTAATATTATAATTTTTTTTGTACATTTTAAATCAACTTAATTTAGACACTTAAAAAAATTAAATTTTCAGTAAAAATCATTCAAAATTCCATAGATACCCTTCTCCTATTCTTCTATTTGATGTAGGACAAGGGGCATAATGATCTTTCAACCATTAATCCCATAATTAAATTTCTACTCCCATGTATTTTCCTTCCATGCTAGTCCAACCATGGAGGGGGACTGCTAGTCTTTTGGAGTATTAATCCCACTACAACCAAACACTCTGTATGCGGTTTTTTCTTACTATTAATTCAATCTCCTTACTCAAAGAGCCAAACAAACATGACTTACAATAGCTAAAAAGCTTACCATCAATTTCATACTCAAGAATGTGGTATTTCTGTCCACATGAAAGAAAATATCAAATTTATCACTATGTCTGGTTCTAGAAAATTAAGTCCAATTTTCAGAAAATCGATTTTTTGTTTTTCTTATTTGTTTTAATTTATTGATTTTTTAAAATATTTTACACAATTTTTATTTTTATTTTTTAGATACACCTAATCCAAATACGTTTAAAAAGCATAATATTTGTCAAAAAAAAATTAAAAAAAAAATTGACCAAATACAAAAACTAAAAAAATACGAATATTCAATACATTTTTGTATTTTGTTATATTCAATGATTTTTTTTTAAAGATTTTTGTACAATTTTTTTTTTTTTTTAACTTTTTAAGCATATTAAGATTAAGTGGATCTAAAAAAAAATTTTAAAAATTGGTTAAAATATTTTTAAAAATTATTAAAAATATAAAAATACAAATTCAAAATTCAAAAAACTATTTTTGAAATGTCAAAACTAAAAAAAATTACATTTATTTGTACTTTTGTTCAACATTCTCCATACTAGTGGAAGTGAGTAAAGCTAATTATTAATTAACAAGATCCATATTTTATCTCTTTCTTTGAGATTTAATTTTGTATTGCATATAGCCTTTGCTGACATTTCATTCATTTTATGGCATAAAAATGGTGCCATTAGACAAAGAAAACTAGGGAATTTTCTTCTTAGCTCTCCATTTTCTCCCACAATCAAAAGGATGGAAAATAATTGGGCTTTCCCATCCGTCTTCCAGTTATTTTCCTTGCTTTTCTGAGGAGCCTAAAGATCACGAGAAAAATATCTATTTCATTCTACACTAATAACATGCCGCAAACGCCAGGTCAGGGAAATTTTATTGCCTAGTTGCGTTTGTGTAAGGTTATGCTTGGAGAAAATGTCTTTTGCCTTTCCTTTCCTTTCCTTTTCTCTTCACGAACCCAAGAAACAAATATAAAGGGCCAAACAAATAATAAATAAAAAAGAGCAAATTACCAACACCCCCTCGAAATTTGATTAAAATACGAATTTCCTCCTGAGGTTTGAAAAATTACATCCCGCCCCCTAAGGTTTATATTTGCATAACAAATTGTCTCTTGAAATTTATATTTGCATAACAAATTACCCCCTCATTTGTTATGCAAATATAAATCTCAGGAGGTAATTTGTAATTTTCCAAACCTTAGGGAGGAATCCGTATTTTAGTCAAACCTTGAAGGGAGAGTTGGTAATTTGCCCCAAAAAAACCTAGTACTACCATGTAGCAAATCACGATGGAAACAATGTTGGACCGGCTCTAAGTTAAGCTCACAGCCAAGCTCCATGGACCACAACAAGGTGAAGACATGAATGGAGCCATAACAGGCGACATCATTGCAAAGAAAACAGTACTATAAGAAACCACATGTACCAGCCGGACAATTTTACAAAACAATGCACCATAATTTCAATTAGGTGCACCATTTTACAGGTGAAGCACCTTTTTCTATCCTCAATTTCACTATGCAATATCAAATTGTCAATACTAAGTTCGGAAGACAAAAACTGCAGCAGAAGCAGAATGAAGTTTGTCGAGTAATGGCACCATGAAAAAGGTACAGTGAGATTTTAAACCCAAATTTTGATTTGTTCTTGACAAGAAGTCTTTCTGATTTTATTTATTTTTTCTTTTTAATAACTATAAACAACATATTAAGTTATTTTGAAAGCCAATAGATAATAAGAAACAATGTACAAGCTGCAATGACGGCAGATAGGATGAGAGTGTCTCTTGATTTCTTTCTTCTAATGGAACCTGAAAAGATCAGCAACAAGATAAGTGAAGAGAAAATTGAAAGGAGCAAATTGGGTACGATAGATGAGTTCCAAGAAAGTACCGAGTAGACCACGAATGATAGGAAACTTGTCGCTTAGCAGCTTCACTTTACCCTCAACGTTGCCAAAGAAAGCTCTTTGTGACCCTAAGGCTGCCCTTGTTGATTGAGCCTGACTGATAACATCATCTATCTGCATAATTTTTAACCAAAAACAATGTCGTGAATTAGATCAAAGAATCTTCTTGCAAAGATTACAAAAGATTTTATAGTCAAGAAGTAAGTAAATAATCGAAGCCCATTCTAAAGAGAACTTCAGAGAGCAACTGACCATTCAAGCTTTTTTTCCTCTCCTTTTTTATTTTTCTATTTTGCTTAAATTTCAACAAGCAAGCCCCACTCTAAAGAAAACTTCAGAGAGCAATTGGACATTCAAGCTTTTTTTCTTTTTTCTTTTTTTTGCTCTCTTCTTTTTCATTTTTCAATTTTGCTTAAATTTCAACAAGGAAATGAGAATATCAACAAAAACTAAAGAAACTCCAGCCATGCACTACTGAACAAGGCTTAAAACATGAATATAACATCATCCTATGCAATGGTAACCATGATGTATTGATATGTGATAAGAGAGTGTCATGTGTGGGAGAGAGAGAGAGATCACTTTTCATTTTTTCTTCAACCTTTCACTGCAGATAATCACAGCCATTTAGGCATCGTTCGAAACCAGGAGTTTCCTTTCACGTAGCCGCATCCTTGGAAGGGACCAGTTAAAAGAGTTAGGCTTTCTTGAAATTCAATTTATTATGAAACAAAAAGAGAAACTGGCTCTCCCAAAGAAAATTGTCCAGCGTAAAATTTCATAAATCTTGCAATTGCATACTCAAAAGCAAGCTATTGACCAATTGGTTTTACTTTGTAAACTTGAATTTCTTTATATACTTGTCCGCTAATGGAAGCAGGGTAAGGGTGGTTTTCAGGAAGTATCAACTGGTGACCTAAATGCAGAAAATTTTTATTGTAGTTTTCTACTGACTACTTCGACGACAGAAGAAACAACCAGACATAAGCAATGCAACCAAATCCTACAGATTAACGAATTGGGAAATTTTAAGTAGAAATGAATAGGTTTATATATGTATGTCTACAAACCAAAGCTATTAAGCAAGAACAAGGTGAACAAAATTAGCACGGTACAACCTGGAGTATAAAGAAAGCAAATGAGAGATGAGTACACTACACCTAAGAGAAGGTAGAGTTACAGTGAACAAATAAAAAATGCAGTTTATTTGATTTTATTATGTTCAAGAACAAGCTTTGAAGGACCTCCAAGAATCTACAACAGACAATTTAAGAAAATCTGGTGCGAGGAAAAAAAAATTCAATTCTATGTTTCTCTACCTGCTGGCTAGCCAGAATCGACCTTTATCCAGACTAACTCTCAGATATTAATCCAGATTTGCAGGACAGAGACCCCATTCTTTGTAACCTCTATTTTTGTACATTCCTCCCTCTGACATAATAAATTGTTATTTCCAAAACCATCTCTAGATGGCCAGCAAAAAATTGTGGTAAACCCTCTATCCGAGCCATTTTTCCAGGCATGATATTATGGTTACAGACTTATAGTTGAACTCGAGTAATCTAAAATTGTTATTTTGCAGAGATTTCAAACATTTTGTAAAGCAGCAACATATTATCTCAAAGAATAATTTGTAACACCAGAGTTAAGGCTTTCCTTAAATTTATTCAATATGCATACGTGCACTTAAGTTTTCTCCGTGAAACAAAATACAAAGACCAAATTGCTGCAAGTGCAGGTTAATCAAACAGGTCTCACACTCTCACAGCAGACATCTCACTGATTTTTGGCAATGCCATCATGATATGATCAAACCAAAAATTAAAGAGTTTGCATTATGCCCAATTGCTTACTTTTTGTATGTCAAAAAGATAGAATAAAAAATAGGAAAAAATTCATTTTATCCCCTATGGTTGGAGGCTAGAGCACTTTACCCCTTATGGTTCAAATATGGTCACAAAACCCTCATGTAGTTTTTGACCAAAGTGCAACCGTTAGATATGAAATGACTTAATACTCTCAAACCCTATACTTTTTTTGTTATTTTCTTTTTCTCTCCTATATCATACACATATTTTATGATGTCATTAATTCAATTAAATCACAATTAATCATAAATTCTTAATTATTTATTGTAATTCTTAACTTTTATTCTAATTTTTATTGAATTATATTTTAGATCACAATTAATCCTAAATACTTAGTTATTTATTGTAATTCCTGACTTTTTAATCTAATTATATTTTAAATCACAATTAATCCTAAATTCTTAATTATTTATTGTAATTCCTAACACATTAATCTAGTTTTAATTTAATTATATTTTAGATCAATTCTTAAGTATTATTTATTTTAAATTTTATTTAATTTAATTTTAAATCAATCCTTAATTATATTATATTTTAATTAACATATTAATCTAATTTAAGGTTTGGAGAAAATGGGAGTAAAATTGCCTTTTTGTTGTGTTAATTTCACTTTATTTTTTTAGAAAACCAAACTCGTTCTAAAAAATGGTGAGTGTGATACACCTTCCATTAGTTTTGATGGAAAAACTAATGGTGACACTTTAGTCCAAACTTGCATAAAAGTTTTCTAACTACATTTGAACTATAGGGGGATAAAGTGCTCAAGCCTCAAACCACAAGGAGTAAAATGAATTTAACCCTAAAAAATATTTTCCTCATAGCAGAAAACAACTATGAAAATCAGGATTTCAAGCAACTTCTTAAATAAAACAATGCTTGATGAAGATCATGACCATGAGAAGAAAGAGTAGATAGCAGAAAACAACTACAGAAAGAATAGATAGAACTTGGAAGAATGAGTAAAACAGAAGAGAATGGAGTAGTGTGTGTGTGTGTGTGTGTGAGAGAGAGAGAGAAGAGAGAGAGAGAAATAATTTCAATATTCTTCAGAAACGAAGCCCAGTTTCTAGTAGATCAGGCCTTGTATTTATAAGCAACCCCCAAACAAAAATAAATGCAGGAAAAAATACTGCCAACTAAGAGTAAATTTAGAAAATTACAAAATTGAAGGTCATAATTGATCAATAAATTAATTCTAAAATTTAGCCCCCTGTTTATTTAATCAGTACAGCTACTTAAAAGAACCACAAGAATAATACTAACTTTTGATCAGTGTGGGTTGCTTTCAAGAAACAAGGGAAAAGGTTCCCTACCTTCCTGTGGATCATTTCCCAGAATTTCTCACTGCATTTTTAAGACCATTTACAGTTTACTATTAATATGAAATTTTATTTTATTTTTTATGCATTTTTTTCAACAGAAAAAGTAACTGAACTTCGATTTACAAATTAAAGCGCAGCTGACCTTCAGCTAATTTATAGATATGTCTGTTCTCCATTTTATACAAGTAACATAAATTAGAATTGCTTAGTTTCCAAGTGTACCAAGGCCTTCATTTTATGATAAATATACATATATTATACATATATATATATATATAACATTACTGAAACAACATTACGTCAGGTTGGACATGGGGTATGATAATAAATGTCAGTGAATGTGCAAATCCAAACTTTTTCAAGCTTGCCGATTATGGATGGTCTGCACATATCAATTGATAGTTCCATTTACCCAAATATCACTGAATGCTGCAATTTTTTTTTATACATTTCTCAAGCTAGGCAGGAAGTTCCAACTCAAATCTAAACTCAAGTTTGATTAAGCAGCCTGTCTGAACCAAAACATAGCAGGCTTTATATGATAACAAAAATAAAAAGGGGTTTAAGAATCCATTGGTTGCAGCTTAGAAAATGTACAAAAGCTGCATCATAACGTAAGTGTAATAATGGTATATTGGGTTGGAGCTGGAACATATTCTAAACAAATATATGAGGGAATATTGTTGGTTAAAGTATACTATGTCTGCACACAAGATGCACATGATCATACCTCGTGTAGATGTGCAAGTTGGGGGGAGAGAGAGAAATCAGAGAAGATAGTGGAAACGGATGAGGAGAGACAGAGAGAAAAGTACATTACAATTATGACCTTTAACTAACTCTGTTGAATTCATCTTAAAAAGAAGGATCTTTTGTGAACTCAAGAATGTGAAGACCAAGTGAAGAATAAACTTGGTTCTATCTTAATACATTATATATATGACATATTATACTACACTCAAGGATCTGTGAAATCTTACATGACTTATGCTCCCGTGTATGGAAGCTCTCTCCCGTAGTAACTGCACTCTTGGTGACATACTCCCAGATGCCTGCATTATGTAGAGCTTAGCTTCACGAAACAATGAAAGTAGACGTCAGAATTAAAAGTTAGTACTTCAATCTTTCTCACCTTGTACTCACTAATATCTTCTCTGACAGAACTGAGAAGCTCTGCATGTTCTCTCATCGAGTTAATGTTTCCCTTTGTTCGTTTAAATTCCTAAAAGAAGCACATGACACTCAGTCAATGGCCAGAAGGCATAAATCAAATATTTAACAAAGACGATACAGTGCCTACTACAGTAGTAATAGAAGGTTCATGTCTAGGAAACAAGCAGCACAATAGGGTTGTCTAATAAGCAAAATTTGCAGTCTGTTTGACAAAATGCACCAAGATAGAACTAGCGTCCTAATACTCAAAAAACAATAAATAGATATAACGTTGAAAGATAAATAAGATGTGCAAAATAATCTTTGAAAAATAACTAATGTAGTGGGAAAAAAATTGTAATTTAAGAACCTAAGATGGTTTCAACATTAATGTAAAATAAATTGTCACAGACTAGATATAAAATTAGCCTTTTAAAGCAGGAATGATATTTCCATCTCCCATGTTGTTTTACAGAAGCAAAAGCCATTAAACATGATCTTTTAATTCAAGCTAACTGACTCAACAAGATATCCTAGAACATCACAACATTTAGCTTAAACATCTAAACATCAGTACTCTCCAGCTGTTTAAGAAGGTTAAAGTTTAATAATGAGGAACTTAAACACATCCAATCCACTAGGACATTATCAATAATAGATATAAATACATAAGATTTATGCTCTCAAAGACAAAAGTACTATGCATCGGATTAGTTAGTATGACAGCATAGATCAGAATTACTTTTATAGCTCAGCAATACACTTGCATTTATTGTAATACTCAACATTACCATTGATTAATATCTATTCAATTTTTAATCATTTTCCCAACATTACCATATTTATTTACTGTGTCACTGAGGAGAATTTTTTTTATTACTTATTTGCTGAACTCGTAATCTAAAGATAACTTACACACTTCTAGACCAGGACTTCACCACAAAAATAAACTAACACCCAATTAGTACACATTAATGTATGTTTGGGAGGGGAAAGAAAATGCGAAAATGTGAACTTTCATATCAAATGTCTTTAGGAAACCTAATTACAACCCACATCAAGATTGTGAAAATGTACCAACCAATCTTTATAAACCACGAGATTTTAGGAGCATTGGATCGTGAAAATCGTACCGAAAGTTAAGTTTGTCTTCAGTCTTTTACCCAATCCAGAACCCACAATGAACAAGGACCAGCACTGGCTAATGTTCTTTCAATTTGTGTTTCATGTCCAATTCTCTACTCTAACAAGCCATCACATTTTTACTTATTACTGGAAGAAAATTATTTAAAGAAAAGAACTGGGAGCAAAATGTTCATGAAAGCAAATGACTATACTGCTCAGAAGCAGCGTAATCTCAAAAATACTTTTGCAGGTGTAGCTAGGAACTCCTAGGGCTACGATGGATGTAGTGCTGGGATGAAAGACCAAATAAGTTCCTTCAAGCTCAGATAACTGTTGCTCACTTCAAGCTATAGATGGTAAAAAGTAGGTCAACCAGGTGAGCTCCCCAACTGCTATGATGCAAGCTTTGGACTTGCATGATCTAAGATGGAACATAATGTGTGAAACTTTTGAACTAACTCAGCTGCCATTTATGTCAAGGTCCACCCAGTTAAAAAAACTTGTCCATTACCATTGCCTTCAATTCCCAATCTTGAAGAGGTTCCCACACCTTCCAGGAATAAGAGATTCTCAAGTAATCTGCTATCAAAGCATTCTATTAATAATTAGGATCATTTATTTATGAGCTGAGCTCAAGAATGAAGAACAAGCCAAAGGTATTCCATCAACTTGAGTTTTATATCCAATTCTCTACTCAAACAAGCCATCACATTGTTTTTCTTAATCGGAGAAAATTATTCAAAAAACCTAACTCAGATCAAAATGTTAATAAAAGCAAATGGCCATATTGCTCAGAAGCAGCTTAGTCAGAAAAATACTTTGGCAGGTGTAGCTCAGAACCGGTAGGTGTAAGACAGATGTATTGCCACATTCGAGGGCCAAATAAGCTTCCCTCTGAGCTCAGATAAATGTTGCTCACTTCAGCTCCAGATGGTAAAAAGTAGGTCAACCAGAAAACCTTCCCAACTGCTATGATACAGGCTTTAGACAGGTGAAATTTTTAAACTAACTCAGTTTCTGTTTACATCAAGATCTTCCCAGTTCAAAGAACTTGCCCATTGCCTAATTCCTAATCTTGAAGAGATATAATAAAAGGGGGTTCCCATACCATCCCAGAATAAGAGATTCTCAAGTAATCCGCTATCAAAGCATTCTATAAATCATAAGGAATGGTCATTGCCTAATTAACAGAGACAAAGAAATGAATGAAAGTCTGTAGATTAAAAAAGCATTAATTGCTTCAACAAAGCCTGGCATTATGGCCAATAGATGTAAATTGAAATTTATTCTGAGACAATTCAATATTAGGAATAAACAGATCTTCGTGGAAGTTTCAAAATAGATAACTGCATAAATGGCATGCTTCACAACATGAGATACACAACACATAAAGGTCATGTTTGATTCACAAGATTAATAGTGAAGTATTAATAATCCTATTAAATTAGTGTGGTATTCACTATCCTATTGGATTAATATCCATTGGATTAATAATTTGATGCAGGACAGATTTGAAATAGGCCTAAGTATGAGCAAAAAACACAAATAACAGGGCTGTTTTTTTTGGGGCTGTGAACAGCAGATGTGAACAGTAGACGTGAACAGTGACTTATAGGAAGTAGAGGAAGGGTTAAAGAAGGATAGATCTAGATATCACACCTAGAAAACCCAAGGCATCACACCAATGGGCTCTTTAGCATCACACTAAAGAAAGATTGCATCGCACAATCATAGAAGCATAAGCTTAATTTTTATTCATTCCATTCATAATTTGCCACAAGACTTACAATATAATTTATACTCACTTCATCTTGACTCTAAAACTTTCCAAATTAAATGACATGACTAACTTAGACTCCCTAGGACTCTTTAATGCATTAATCATGTGAAAGACTCTAGAAGACTCTTTGACCACCAAATAAACCAAAGACCTTGACTAGAAATTTAAAGACATTTGACTTGAGAAACTCAAAAGACACTTTTAAATAAATCCCAAGCCTAGTTAATCTCCCAAGTAGGCCCCACATCATCTAGCATATGCCAAATTAAGGCTTGGGCCTTAGAACCGTTGGATCCACGCCTTTTATAGACTTTAATTGGCTGCTGCCATTTTCCATCAACTCTGCCCGGCTTGAAAGAACTCGACCCCGTCGAGTTAAAAGCATGGAACTCTTCATAAAGGTCAGGGTTAAGGCGCCGAAACTCCTCATCAGTAATCCAAGTGCAATCTGACAGTGAACGTTCCTTCCACTTAATGAGATACTTTTGATAACCTCCATGTTGAGTTGAAACAATTTGATGATCAACCACATCTTCGATTTCATCTTGAAAAAATTTGGGTGCTGGGAGAGATGCCACAGGGTCAGCCCAGTTACTGTTCTTAGTATGCCAAGAATATCGAGTGAGATCCTCAATATTGAACACATTACTTATGCGCATATCATCAGGTAATTCGAGCACATAAGCATTTGAACTGATCTTCTTGAGAACTTTAAATGGTCCAGCACTCTTCGAATGAAGTTTCTTATATACCCCTTTAGGATACCGTTCGGGTTTGATTCAACCATGACCATGTCGCCTCATCAAATTCAAAGAAACCTCCGCCAAGAATCAAGATGTTGTTTGTACCCTCATTCTTGATGGCAATCTTTCGTCAGACTTCATCATGGATATCACGGATATGTTGACTAAAAGCTTCAGCCAAAGACTTGGGCGAGCTTTGAATAGGTAGGGGAACCAAATCAATTGGTTTCTTGGAAGCAAACCTGTGACAATTTCGAAGGGTGCGACACAGATCTGTTCACAAAGCTGTTGTATGCAAATTTCGCCATAGGAAGTACCGATCCCAACCGCCAACATGATCACTAACAAGGCAAATAGTAGATTACCCAAATCGCGATTAACAACCTCCGTTTGACCATCATTATGGATGAAAAGTCAAGAAAATTTCAGCTTTGTATGCAAAGAACTTCCATAGCGTTCGCCAAAAGTAGCTCATAAATTTGGAATCACTACGAGACAATGGTCATTGGCGTCCATGAAGTCCGACAACTTCTTGAAAGAAGAGCTTAGCTATGTGGATCGTGATCCAATGTCTTTGAACAAGGAATAAAGTGTGCCATTTTGGAGAAGCGATCCACAACCACAAGGATAGAATCGTGCTTTCAAGGGTTTTGGTAATCCAAGGACAAAGTCCATACTTAAATCCTGCCAAGGTTAAGGGCCACAGTAATCAGAGTGTATAAACTCAGATTCTTCTTTCTTCCCTTCGAAAGTTGGCAAGTACGCATCGTGAAACAACCTTGCCCACATCTCGCTTCACTTTTGGCCAATAAAAGCGATCCTCGCCATTGCAATTGTCTTATCTCTTCCAAAATGACTGCTCCTCCTAATGCAATTCCCAAATCATTTCTTCACGAATTGATGTGTTGGGTAGAGGCGAGTTCCCTTGAAGAGGAAACCATCATGCAAAGAAAACTCACCATACCTCCTCGCTGTCCAGCCAAAGAATCGAGCATGTATAGAGCTAAAATCCTTACAAGAAGGATAATCTCTCTTGAGCAAGTCAAAACCCACCACCAGAGAGCCATGGAAGAGAGAACATACACCACTCGCTAAGAGCATCAAGAACTTTATTTTCAGAGCCACTTTATGTTTGATAACAAAAGAATACTCTGCAAAAATGAAACCCATTTACCATGTCAATGATTCAAACTTCTTTTGACAGCTTGATGTACTTGAGTGCTTCATGGTGAAAACAACACAAACTCCTTATAAAGAAGATAGTGTCGCCAATGGCGAAGAGCTTGAATCATCGCATAAAATTCCTTGTCATAGATCGAATACTTTTGCTTGGTTTCATTGAGTTTTTCAATGAAATAGGCAACGGGTGCCCTTCTTGACTCAAAGACACCCCCAATCCCAACATTGGAAGCATCACACGCCAACTCAAATACCTTTGAGAAGTCAGGAAGGTGTAGAACAGGAGCCTCAGACATCATCTTCTTTATGTCTTGAAAAGCTTTTGCTGCCTTTGTCCAAACAAACTGTCCCCTTTCATACGCTTAGTGATAGGTGCCATTACCGTCTGAAATTCTTGATAAACCGACGATAAAAAGTCGCCAGCCCATGAAAGTCATGAACTTCATGCAAGGAGGTTGGAATTGGCCACTCTAGGATAGCTTTCACTTTACTTGGATCGGCTTCCACTCCTTTAGACGACACAATGAAACCCAAAAATACAACCATTGGACTCATGAAAGAACACTTCTTTAAGTTAATGTAGAGCTTCTCTTGACGGAGGACCCTCAATACTTGTTGAAGATGAAAGATATGTTTCTCCTTGGTCTTGCTATAGATTAGAATATCGTCAAAATAAACAACCAGGAAATGACCAATGAAAGGCTGTAATACCTGTGTCATAAAGCGCATGAATGTACTTGGGGCATTTGTTAGACCAAATGGCATGACTAGCCACTCATAGAGGCCATCCTTGGTCTTGAAAGTCATCTTCCATTCATCTCTGGCCTTATCGTGGCGATGGTAGCCACTTTTCAGATCAATCTTTGAGAATAGACAAGATCCAGCCAACATGTCCAACATATCATCAAGCCTCGGGATAGGGAATCGATATTTGATTGTAATCTTGTTTATAGCACGACTATCTATGCACATGCGCCAACTACCATCCTTCTTGGGTGTAAGCAAAATTTGGAACAAAGACAGGACTTAAACTTTCACGAATGAACCCCTTAGATAGTAGCTCATCTACCTGCCTTTTAAGCTCTGCGTGCTCCTTTGGATTCATGCGATAGGCTGGAAGATTAGGCAATTGTGATCCAGGAATGAGATCTATTGCATGCTGCACATTGCGCATGGGAGGTAATTCATCTGGGAGTTCTTTGGGGGCAACATCAGAAAAATGGGACAGCAACTCGGCTATACTTGCCGGCAATTCAGAGACAGATTCAGCTAAATCGACACTTCTTTCACCACCACAAGATATATAACTCCCAGTTCCATACTCTCAGCTTGAAAACACTTCTTGGTGAGAATATGGAGAGATTTTGGCTTATTTTCAGTGACATCCCTTGGCTTCTTTTCCTTGAATTTTCCCATTTCAGCGGTACTCATTGGCTTCAAAACAATCTCCTTGTTCTTGAATGAGAAAGCATATGTGTTCTCTTTTCGAATCTTTGCACATCTCTATCATAAAGCCATGGTCTTCCAAGAAGGATATGTGTGACATTCATGGGAATTACATCACACCGATAGAATCATTATAAGAACCATACGAAAAAGAGACTAGGCGTACGAGTTCGGAATGGACGTGTTATCGATCCAAGCTACCTTATATGGATGAGGATGTGGTTGAACAGGAAGCTTAAGACGCTCCACCGTGGTTGCAGATACAACATTCATGGAACTACCACCATCGATGATAAGCTTCCTAGCTTGGTTTCCACAACGAACCAAAGATTTGAAAAATAGAAGTCGCCTCGATCTTCCTTTTTAGGTTTTTATTTGCAAGGATACGCCTAACAACAGAAATCAGAGAATTGTCCACCTCTTCATCTTCTAAGTCATCTGTATTTAGTACCCCGACGTCAAAGGAATCATCATTATCATCATTGTTTTGTTGATCGAATTCAGCTTCTTGCTCCACTGCCATGTGTAAACTCCTCTTTGGACATTGAAATGCCATGTGACCAGATTCACCACACTTAAAGCACTTGGTTTCCTTCATGTTTCCTTTGTTAGCTGCATAATTCTTCTCCTTTGGATTAGCCGTATTGACAGAAGTTTGCTTTGAAACATTGGACCGGAAACGATTTGCATCATTGTACCTTAGTTATGGTTTCCAACTTGGGACACAAACTTTTAGAAATCGGGTAGTTCAAATACTCCTCCATATCCAAAGCAACTTGGAAGGCATGTTCGAGGCTGTACAAGGGTTGGCGAAGCAACTCCTTCTTATGTCGGCCTTAAACCAAAACGGAAAGCAAGAGCTTGACTTGAATCTTCCATAATTTGACTCCTCATCTTTAGCTCATCAAATTTCTGCATATATTCAGCCCTTTGTCATGCGGTTTTGCTTTAATTCAATCGATTGTTCACACAACTTCTCATGGTAATTTGATGGCATGTACTTCTCCTTCAACTTGGCTTTCATCTCTGCCAAGTACCAATTGGTGGCTGCCCCAACCTTGAATATCACCTTCCACACCCATCCACCAGATTTTTGCTAATCCAACAAGCTTCATTTTAGCAAATCTCACTTTCGATCGTCAGCCATATCGTACCAGTCAAAGTACTCTTCAATAGAAGCAAGCCAATCATGAAACAAAGTAGGATTGACCTTACCTTCAAAATCTGGAACCTCCATTTTAATCTTCTTAGTGATATCTCCTGCTGAATCATAGGTCTCATATTGGTTCCTTTGCAATAAATCATGGGCCCAATCAGACATGGAATTTTGCTGCCTTCCCTGATTTTGGCCAGCCCTAAATTGCTGCCTTTGTAGCGGATCTACACGCTGCTCTTCCGTGCACTCGCCTTGATTTTCACCATTTTCATTAGTATTGTTATTCCCAGAGTTTTCGCCTTGTTCACCACCGTTAGGTTGAGTTGTTTGGCCTTCCAAAGTATTGATGCGCAGACTAAAATTATCTATTTGCTCCACAAGTTTCAGCAGAATCTCATCACGCTGGTAATCAGTTAATCTTCCCCTAAATGGTTTTCCGGATCGTGTAGACATGATGCTACTCTCGCTCTGATACCAAGTTGATGCAGGACAGATTTGAAATAGGCCTAAGTATGAGCAAAAAACACAAATAACAAGGCTGTTTTTTTTGGGGCTGTGAACAGCAGATGTGAACAGTAGACGTGAACAGTGACTTATAGGAAGTAGAGGAAGGGTTAAAGAACGATAGATCTAGATATCACACCTAGAAAACCCAAGGCATCACACCAATGGGCTCTTTAGCATCACACTAAAGAAAGATTGCATCGCACAATCATAGAAGCATAAGCTTAATTTTTATTCATTCCATTCATAATTTGCCACAAGACTTACAATATAATTTATACTCACTTCATCTTGACTCTAAAACTTTCCAAATTAAATGACATGACTAACTTAGACTCCCTAGGACTCTTTAATGCATTAATCATGTGAAAGACTCTAGAAGACTCTTTGACCACCAAATAAACCAAAGACCTTGACTAGAAATTTAAAGACATTTGACTTGAGAAACTCAAAAGACACTTTTAAATGAATCCCAAGCCTAGTTAATCTCCCAAGTAGGCCCCACATCATCTAGCATATGCCAAATTAAGGCTTGGGCCTTAGAACCGTTGGATCCACGCCTTTTATAGACTTTAATTGGCTGCTGCCATTTTCCATCATAATTCTACCCCTACCCCATTACTAATAATCCTACAAATTTGTTGGATTAATTATCCATTGGATTAATAATTCTAAACTAAAATGTTACAACAAACATAGGATAATTGGACCCACGGATTAATAATCCCAATCTCATGCTCTAATCCACCAAATCAAACATGCCAAAAGAGTACTCCATAGAATTCCTAAGTGGAATAAAAGAAACCTGGGTAAATTCATGAAGTATGTCTCTATGCCTTGCAAGCTTTTGGGTAACCGAAGTAGTAGGAGTAGCAGATGCAGCACATCGACTCATAGCATCATTTATATCCAATAATTTCTCAAGCAATGATTGAATTTCCATTTCCATAGACTTCCATGACCTGCTGGAACCAACAGTTGTTGGTGACCCACTATCCACGTAACCTGGACCCACATATAGGATCATCAGACAGGCAAACATTTGAGCGAAACTATTCAGCATCCAAACCTGGGGACTGTAAAACCCAGTAATAACTCATAAACTCTATATTTACGTAATAATATGATTAACTCCAGTTGATATATAAATTCAATTGAAGTTACATGCAGAAACCAAAATTTATCTTCAAGTCGACAATGTAACCATCCTCCAGTAGGAGATCCTGTAAGTTGAATAAAAAGCAGCATAAACATAAATTTAGTTTCTGTTGATGAAAAATGAAAGTTATGCTTACATCTTCGCACATCAGAACTCACATTTAGAACTGTTATCAAATTCATATCATTATTTATGACAAGGTTTGGCTGAGCCATGTTATAACTGGTTGAGATGAAAGAGTTTGGCCCAAGCAAGGGTGAGTTCTTTGGATAGTTGTCCCCCCAGCTTCTGTCCAGTCCCTTTGGAAAGCAGAATTCCACAGATTTTTAGGATGTGAGAAAAGGGGACAATGCAGAAGAGTCTTGTGCTAATAAGGTAGCATCATTTTGGAGCACTGGCATATAAGGATTCAAGATACACAACCTCTTATTCTTAGATTAGATTTTGGACTTCAGTCTGTGTCACCAATTTGACAATACTCTAGGTCGTCAAATTGGTGATACACTATTAACTCTCTTTTTTTGTATTGTGTATCGTATTATATATGCTTTTTTAAAAATTTGTACGAAGAAAATGTCATAAAAGAAAAAGACTAGGTATGGATATACAATAGTAACAAGACAAATATATAGTAGGAATAAATCATAAGCAATATATAATGAATTGTCCATAACATACTACGAATTTAAATGACTGTTAAACTGCATGATATAAATTGTTGAGCTTATTTCCTAACAACTTAAGCTTTTTCGACAATCAGTATCTTAACATCGTACCAAAACTCTGGTTCCAGGAAATTTTGCGTTCAACTGTTGCTATCGCTGCTTGCACACTCTATACACTACATTCTACATGTTTATGCACCTTGCTTAGTTAAGTCTGTTTGTCTCGCCATGTGTATGACGGCATCGCGCGTGAGGAGTGTTATTCAGCTTGGCACATATTGTTTGACTCATTTTCTAACAGCTTCAAATTTTAGAACAATAAGTTACTTATCATGGAATAAGCATATCACTTATCAAGAACATTCTGCATGTTGTTGATTTGACCAATTCCAATTTGTGAGTGACTTTATGATAAGTGCTTGAATGTTCACATTTAAGCCCCTTAAAGTACATTTGTTAAGTCTTCAATTCTAGTTACATGATATATTCTAATGCATTTTTACTTTTTGTAGGTGTTTAAGCTCATGATGCTAAAATGCTATTAATTTGGAGATTTTGAAAGCTTGATGAAACATACAATTGAAGCCTAAATCAAGCCGAGGAAATGAAGTTTAGAAAGTTCAAAGAGCGAACATGTCTCCGCTTTTGTGCTTGAGCACAAAGTCTGAGTGCTTGAGCACTTAAGTTGCTAAAGAGAAATAGATTCTATGTTCGTGTGCTCGAGCACAGGCGTGACGTGCTAGAGCACAAGCTATTCCAAAATTTTCTTACTTTTAGGGTTATGTTTAGCACATATAAAGGGGAGACTGGTGGCTTCTTTTGAGGGAACTCAAGTATTGAGGAGGCACAAGAGAAAAGAAAGTGAAGGAGATTCAAAGAGCTGTTCATGGAGATTCAACCGAAGTTTTGGATTCCTCTACCATGAGTGACCAAACTCTCCATCTTAGGATTTGATGAAACTCCAAACAAGTAATTAGGTTTTTGTATTTTCTTCATGGATTTGATTTATTATGATGATGATTGTATAACATTTATAGATTTTCAATGCAAACATGTTCCTTATTCAAATTCGTATGTATTTAATTTCTGTGATTTTAAATACATAGTTATACAATGGTATTACTCTACATATATCGAAATCATCAAATGAGTCATACTCAAGGAAGACAAGGCGTGCCTATGACTGAAGTTTAGCGTAGACGCTTTGTGCCAACCAATGATGATTCATGGCCGTGATTTGAATATATGATTGGAGCTTGTAGTCATAATACATCATTATCATCATAATAGTGATTTTTCAAGCAGTGAATCAATAAACCCTAATTATGAGATTGGTGGTAAATTCAACAACCTTACGATTATCACTTCCATATCTCAACTCAATTATATTGCTTTTGTTTATTGTTAGTTTTTAATTAATTTAGTTATCAACATATGAACGATCTTTGTTGAATTAATTTAGGAACGATACCTGGTCTTAACCACTATTCTAAGGAGTAGTAGTTTCTACTTGATTTTTAATACTTATTTTTGGTGTGAAAAATGACCCATCACTTTACAATTCAAATTATAATTTTTCTCATTGCAATTATAAAAATAAAAACAAAAAGAAGTTCATTTTGAGTGGAAGTAACTTGGTTGAGGGTTTCTTGGTACCCATTATTATTTTTTTCTTGGATAAACTCTTGGGAACCCATGAATTCATTAATGGGATTTGAATAGTTTCCACCATTTCAAGCAAAATGTCAAATTTAAAAAGAAAAAATTTCCCAATTTGAATAAACAGCTGATTCAAAGTGAAAGTTTCTCACACAATCATTTCCCTTTAGTAGTACATTTCCTCACAACAAATACTGCGAAAAACCACACAACAATTCCAACTCGTCAACATGTAATTTTGATTTCAATTAACCATTGGCAATTTCACTGCCCATTTTAGTTCCCTACATAGTGCTTTACAAGCCAAACATCAAACAAATGCAATTTAAATAGAAAAAACATAATTACATTTGGCTCACAAACAATGCAAGTCACACAATAATTAACAAAAACACTTCCAATTGCAAATTCATAAGCACGGGAATTCGGAATCAGCAATTCACTAAGATCTAGAATCAATCAAAACAATGTCAAATGAAAATTGCAATTTCAATTCAAATTATAGGGTTGCAAACTGAATTCATAAGGCTGAGCAAGATCTGAGAATCAAAGATGCATAAATAGATACGTATGTAAGTATGTATATGTAGCGAGAGAGAGAGAGAGAGAGAGAGAGGGAGAGAAGGGAACCTCCATGGGAGAACCTAGAGCCGAGCTTGGCGTAAGAAGAGAGCTTGACGTCGAGATCGCCCTCGATCTTTCGAGCTTCCTTCCTCAATTCCTCCCAACCCGACTCCTGTAACAGCTCCATAGTCGGATCCGTCATTCGATCTCAGGTGAGATTGGACCCGACCCGTTTTTGCTCCTTCGTCTTCTGTGCTGTATTGCTCTGTCTCTCTCTCTCTCTCTCTCTCTGTGTATGTAATTTACATATACTAGTTGAGGAGAGTTTGGTTGTTACTTGCAGTTGGAATCGAACACTCTTTTGCCCTGCAAAATTTATATAGGGAAATTCTAATACACACACGGTTTTTTATTCACTTTTAATTATGTTATTTTTTTTAATTATAATTTATGAAATTTTAATTATGCCTCAAGTCAGTTATGATAAAAAAAAAAATTTAAGTTATAATTTCAAAATTATAAAATTATATTATTATTATTTTTAATTATAAAATGTATATAGCACTCCTTCCATGTACATAAAGGTTTTTTATTCACTTTTAATTATGTTATTTTTTTTAATTATAATTTATGAAATTTTAATTATGCCTCAAGTCAGTTATGATAAAAAAAAAAATTTAAGTTATAATTTCAAAAATATAAAATTATATTATTATTATTTTTAATTATAAAATGTATATAGCACTCCTTCCATGTACATAAAGAAATTCTATGATTTGGTCGAACATCTTCCACCTTGACATTTTGGCCCCGTTTGTTTTAATTAATTGCGTTAAATGTCGCTCAATTTTTAAAATTGTTTAATTCACATCAATTGGCTTGCTAATCATGAGCTGGTTTAATTCCTATTTTAAAGTTTATAATTTATTTTAAAATGCTCCGCCTTATCATAGTTAATATTAGAAATGTGCGCGGTACAATTTAGACAATTTAAAAGTAAAATTATAACAGAATAATAGATTAACGGATACTAATTGTAATTTGAACAATTTTGGTCGGATTGTCGAATTAAACAATATTTTGACCAATTATCAAATCTTTACATAATATATTACACTAATTTGTATAAAAAAATTTATATATGTAACACAAACTAATTTTACATTTCATATATATAAATATTAATTTGTAATAAATTTCACATATTAAATCTCTCACGCTCATTTTTACTTTGATATTTCATTATAGATTAAAAATATAATATATGTATTAACTATAGCAGAGTAGAGTGGTTTCAAAGGCAGATTATAAATTTTAAAGTTTAAATTGCGGTTATAAGATAGAATTGTCTGGATTGATGCTAATCGGTGCCATTTTAGCAAATTAAGCGGTATTTTGCACAACCTTAGTTAAGACATTTTTTGAGGCACTCATGTCATAAGTCTATTTTTTAATCTTTTGGACTATTAGGCTCACATTCTAATTTCTTTGGGCCAAAATGATATAATTTGTCCAAAACAACAATTATATGTTGAGATCACCAAGCCTATTTTCCTATCTGTTAAAATTCACTAAACTATTTATCTATTTGTGATATATGTCACTCATTCAATATCCTATCTGTTGAATATCATACATTTCTCTAACTCATTACCACAATCACTGGCCGCCGCCGACCGCCAGTTATCGGTCATCACCGGTGTTGACTTTTAGGGCGTTGGCGACTTTTTTAACATATTTTTATCATCAAATAAGATTTTACCTTGTATTTAATGCCTTATACCCTTTTTAAATTAAACTTTTCACCAATCTTCTTTACTTTTTTTTTTTTCACTTCTAATATTAAATAAAGAATCAATATGAAATGTAAAATTTGGTGCAAATTAGTATTATATATATGAAAATACTATACAAAATCAGCTTAGTGTTATATATATAAAATATTATATAAATTAATATTATATATTATTTACATACTTTAATAATTATTTAAGATTATTGTACAATCAACTAATGGCCTTGTTTGGTAGAGCTGTGAGAAAGTACTTATAACTTATACCTAAACAGCTTATAGCTTATAACTATGAATATAAGCTGATTTCTGATAAAATATCAACAAATTAAAATCTTGACTTCGTCCTTTGTAGTCATGGATAGCAAATTTGTCAATCCTCCATTCATAATTTGATTTTAATTTTATTCTCAAATCATATCGAATTACACTGTGCACGCCTTTATAAGATAAGTTTCAACTAAAAACTTATATATGTCTCTAAGATAGTAATGTCAAGTTGGGGAAGATAAGAAAAAGTCAAAAAATCAAAAAGTTACTCAAAAAGTTAAAAAGTTAACACTATTCAACAAAAGTCAACAATTACGGCTGCACAATTCCTAATTCTAATTTTCTCCTACAAATCAATTTTTACAATTTTTAATACATATTTTTCCATAAAAAGTCAAAAAATTAACCCAAACATCCATATTTTTTTCCTCAATTTTTTAATCTAAAAGACAAAAAATACACTTATTTAAGACACCCAAACAACCCCTAAGTTTCAACTAACAACCTACATATGTCTTGTTTTAGTGAAAGGTGATGGAATTGAACTAACAATCCGATTGATATCACATAAATAATATTTATTTTTGCAATAATGCATGGGACTAACATATGACTCCCTCCACCAGGGTATTAGCAATCTCATGACAGATTTCGGTTCAATTCCATGAATAATATTATTCTCTAACTTTGCATAAATAACAATACTATTTTATTATATTGAGAACTTTTATGTATATTTATAGATTTAATATCAACTACAAACATGAACAATTTATTTTGTATTTTTAATTTAATACCAACATACTAATAACTCTCTCACTCTAACTCACCGGATTAATAATCTTATCTAACCTAATCTGATAAATAAATGAGAAACCATAATAAATATTGAATAAAACAATATACCATGTCAGTTCAATCACATGACATATTAAAAGATGATAGAGAGATAAGTTTGGCTACTTGGTGCAGCTTATGCAGTTGCTTATAACTTTTCTTTTTAAAAATTATACCATAATATTTGGTATAATTTCTGTTTACAACTTATATGGTAGAAATAATTTAAATAAGTTATAAAAAAATTAATTATTGAGAAATAGGTAGATAGAGATTATTAACTTATACTTCTGATTAACTTGGTCCCTTGTTTAAATTGTATTTATGATTGGGAGATCAAATTGAAACTCTTTATCTATTGGGAATCAAATTGATACAATTTAAATATTAAAAACTAAATTAAAATATTTTTATACATTAAAAATCAAAATAATACAATTTAAACATTAAGAACTAAAATACACAACCCAGCACCAAATTAAAGCAAGGAGCTTTCTAAGAAATTTGGCAAAATCTAAAGAGAAGTATACAATATGGCAAGTCCAAGTTCAACTTTTTTTGTTATTGGACGAGCTTGTGGCTGATTTAGGCCAGCCTGGATTTGATAATTTGTTAGAGATGTGGAAACGGGCCAGCCCATGACTAAAAATAATATCAACCATTATCCTTAAAAAGTTAAAAGTTACTTGTTTTTATTAACAATGCATGCAAATTTTAGTTATGGGCCATTCTAAATGTGTAGCCCATTGTTACCAGTTATATAAATAAAATAAAATAAAAAACACTTGCAGGCCAGTTGTATTGAGGAGACTTAGGCCCCGTTTGGGAACAGGTTAATTTAATAATTTTTTAGTTATTTGGTTAAAATATGAGCTAAAAAAATTAATATGTTTGGGATGACTTTTTGACTTTTTACGAAAATATGTGAAAAAAATAGAGAGAAAAGAGAATCTTTAACTTTTTGGTATGGATTGTTGGCTTTTGACTAATTTAGTAACTTTTTGACTTTTTGGCTAAAAAGAAGGGTTCCCAAACGAGGCCTTATTTACCTAAAAATCACATTTCTTTTTTTTGCATATCTCTAAAATACCCTTTCATTCTCGTTCTCCATCCCTATTATCAACACTATTATGACTCTCTCCTCCTCCGCTAGCAAACCACCTCCAGTCACTGACGATCACCTCTAGCAATAATTTCTAGCGCCATTTTTTTGAATTGTTTCAACAAAAATAATATCTATCACAATTACGTCACTACTGCCACCACATCCACCACTCAATCACTTATTCATATTTATACACACACTCAAAACTCGTTTGGGAACAGGTTATTTTAGTAACTTTTTTACTTTTTACGAAAAGATGTGCAGAAAAGTAGAGAAGTGATGTGACTAGTTTTAATTAGCTATTTGACTTTTTGGCTAAAATAGCCACTCCCCAAACGAGGCCTCATTGCCATTTATTTATATACTTATTTACTCACAAAAATAAAACCACGTAGACATATGTAATATGGATTAATCTAATAAATTTATTAGAAACACATTCAGTGATAAATTTATCACTAAAAAAATCACTAATAATTCATTAAATTTATCATTGATCAATTTTTTTAAAAAAATTATAAATAAATTTGATTCATTCATAAAGATACATTCAGTGATAAATTTATCACCAAGTGATTTGTAAAAGAAAAAAACAAACAAACAAACAAACACCATTCACATTCATACACTACAACATTTTCTTAGTTTAGTGACATTTGAAAGTGCCACAAAACTATTCTTCTAATGACATTTTTTGGTCTTGTAGCATTTTGAACAAGTGCCATTTCTATCGGTGCCACGGTAGATACGAGTGCCACGATAGATACTTGCAAGTGTCACTGCATCATCATGGCTAAAAACTTTCAATGACATTTTAATGTCATGGTAGATATTATTTGTGGCACTATCAAGTGCTATTAAAAAAAGAGTTAGTGACACTTATAAGTGTCATTACACCATCAAGATTAAAACCTTTCAGTGACACTTTAATGTCATGGTAGGCACTATTCATGACGCTATCAAGTGCCATTCGTGACGATAATTCGTTGTAGAACAATTTGATCCGCTCTTGCGGAGACTCGAACCGCCAACCTCCCGTACTATAAACCTTATACACCGCACTCTTCCTACTACACCTCTATAGCACCACATGATTATATATGCAATATATATTATTTATATAGTACATACATCTATATTAATATGTATAAACATAATTATTTTATTGAACATAATTTATGTAAAATAAACTATTTAATACCAAAATAAAAAAAAAGACCACTTTTGGCGACTAAAAATATTTTTTAGTCGCAAATTCTATACTTTTGGCTACTAATTATTTTTTAGCTGCTAAAAAACTTAACTTTTGTCAACCAAAATCGAATTTGGTCGTCGAAGATGTACTTTCAACTACCAAAATTTTGGTCACCAAAAAATTTTATTCCCACCTTAGGATTTTAGTTCTCCCGCACTAAAAATGACCACTTTTGGCGACTAAACTTATTTTTTAGTCGCCAATTGTAGACTTTTGGCTACTAAAATTTTTTTTGGCACCAAAAAGCTTTACTTTTGGCTACTAAAATTTTTTTAGTCAGTAAAACCCATATAATCAGCGACTAAACTTATTTTTAGTCGCCAATTGTAGACTTTTGGCTACTAAAAATTTTTTAGTCACTAAAACTCATATAATCAGCGACCAAACTTAGTTTTAGTCGCCAATTGTAGACTTTTGGCTACTAAAATTGTTTAGTCGCCAAAAAGCTTTACTTTTGGCAACTAATGCTGTTTTGGTTGCTGAAAGCTATACTTTCAGCGACCAAATTTTTTTGGTCTGGAAATTTAGTCGCCGAATATGCTTTTTCCTGTAGTATATATTAAGTTTAATTTATTTATTTTTAATCATTTACTGCATTTTAAAATTTTAGAAAATATATTGGCATTTTTTGTTTTTTCAAAAATGTCATTATAAGCTTGGAAAGTTTTTGGCTTAATGACATTTCTCAAAATGCTATAAAATATTTGTTTATAACACTTTTTACCTAAGTGCCATAAAAAGTAATTTGCACCTACCTAGTGTCCTGACATTTTTTAAAAAATGCCATTGCAACTAAAGTTTAGTGACATCTGTTGGTAAATGTCACGAATATAATTTTTTGTGTCCTTATTTTATAAAATGCCTTAAAATTGATGTGACATTTCTTTATTGAAATACCACCAAAGCCTTATATGTTTTGTGGTTCTATGGCATTTTTCTAAAACATTTAATGCCAATTTTTATTTTTGTGGCATTTTCTAAAAACATGCTATTAGTGTAGTGTCACTAAAGTGTAAATTTGTTGTAGTGAAATGACACTTTTTTTTTAATTGAAATGCCACTAGAGCCTTGTATGTTTGTGGCTCTATGACATTTTTCTAAAAAATGCCACCAAATATTCTTTTTGTGACATTTTTTAAGAACATGCCACTAGTATGGTGTCACTAAAATATGTTTTTGTTGTAGTGTTGTGACACTTGTTCATTGAAATGTCACTAGAGTCTTTTATGTTTGTCGTTTTGTGGCATTTTTCAAAAACGTGCCACTAAATATCATTTTTGTGGCATTTTCTAAAAATATGCCACTAGTGTAGTGCCATTAAAGTATGTTTTTGTTGTAGTGTTGTGACACTTGTTGATTAAAATGTCACTAGAGCCTTTTATGTTTGTCGTTTTGTGGCATTTTTCAAAAACGTGCCACTAAATATCATTTTTGTGGCATTTTCTAAAAATATGTCACTAGTGTAGTACCACTAAAGTATGTTTTTGTTGTAGTTTTGTGACACTTGTTCATTGAAATGTCACTAGAGCCTTTTATGTTTGTCGTTTTGTGGCATTTTTCAAAAACGTGCCACTAAATATCATTTTTTGTGGTATTTTCTAAAAATATGCCACTAGTGTAGTGCCACTAAAGTATGTTTTTGTTGTAGTGATACTTTTACTCACTTACTCACAAGACACTTTCATCCTACATACATATACACAACCAGATACTGATAAATTTATCACTAAAAAATAAAATTATAAAAGAACTATTTTTAAAAATAAGGAGAGAGAGAGAGAGAGAGAGGGGTGAGATCTGAAAAACAATACTGTTATTTGAAGTCATTTGGAGTTGATTTCACTATTTAAACAACTAGATCGATGTAGATCTAGAACTAAATCAATAGATCGATGACAATAGAGTGGAGATTGGAGACGTAGAGTGTAGATCGGTGATATAGTTGATGTGGTTGGTGAATGACGGTGGTGGATTCGTGACGATGGAGTGTAGATCGATGGCAGTAACGAATAGACGACGACGGTGGTGAGTGAAAGATGATGGTGGCAGTGATGTTTGGATGACGACAACAGTTATAGTAGTGGTTGTGGTGACGTTGACGACAACAGAAGAGAATGGTGGAGATGGTTGGTGAACAATGGTGGTGGCAATAGTCGGTGAAAGTGGCAGTGGTCAATGATGGTGGGCGTAATTGGTGAAAAACCATGGTGACGGTGGTGATTCGGTGACACTGGTGACAATGGTATAGAGAAATGATAGAGAGAGCGAGAGAATAGTTTTCTCTGTGTAAAAGAAAGAAAGAGATAGTACGCACAAATGGTGAAGGAAGAGAGAGAACAAAATATTATTTAGGGCAACACAAAACACTCAAGGGTGAAAAAGAAAAATCAACAAATGGGCCAAGACTTATGTGTGCATAAGATTTTGAGTCAGGACCTAATGGATAATAAGTCCCAAAAGAGGGATCGGTTCGTAATAAGCCCAAAAAATAAATTGATTACATAAACACTAGAACAGTGACAATGCAACTCGCAAACTCTCACAGTTATATAGTTCTCAATTTTAATTTACTTTCAATTCTTTTATATTTTTTGTTATTATTTTGTGTTTAATATTCCATTTATTATTTTGCTAGTATAACAAAATCTATAAGTCATTTCCTTCTAGTTTATGGCTCTGCTTGGTGCAACTTATAAGAGTTATTTATAATTTTTTTCTATTTTATTTTAAGAATCTACGCCAAAGTATTTGACAACTTCTTGTAGGTTATAAGACAAAAAGTACCTTAAATAAGTTTAACTTAAACAAGTTTTTTTAAAAATAATGATTAAAAAGTTGATAAAAGAGTATTTTTTAACTTTTACTTTTTAATTTTAATTTTTTTAAACACCTAATTATTAACTTTTAATTTATAATAAATTATACCAAATAAACCTCATGTTGTCCAAGTCCCATTATATTTTTTCGTCCATGCTCGATGAATCCCTTTAAGAATTAACAAAGAGGAAATTGATTGAAAGAAAAAGAAAACATTATAAATAAAAAAAATTCTATAATACACATTTTGAAAATAGTGTATCATATGTTTTAATTATGATTTTTGTGATGTTTGATCATAATTTATTATGTTGTTGGTTATAATTCACTTATTGCGCTTGTTATTTTGGTGATAACCAGAGAGATCTTTTGTTATGCTTCAAGTGATAATTGATTATGATTTAGTTATGACATTTTATTATTGTAATTTTGATTATGACCAAACATGTTTTTAGTTATGTCTCAATGGTGTCCAGTTATGATACATTAACATAAAGTGATTTTTATGATACACTATTTTTTTTTTAAAAATGGATGTATGTTGTATCATTACCGACATTATATGTATATATATATATAACTTAATTGGTTATTATGACTTTACTAAGGGTTTAGTATCTAGGCAGCAGTTATGTGTTCAACTCTATTTAAGGAGAATTGAATTAAGGAGACAAACACTTCATAATTTATAAAGAGTAGGTAGGTTGACTCTCATAAATATTAATCTAACATTTCGTCGATAAAAGAAATATATATATATATATAAAATAAAAATTGCAAGAGTTGAAATGTCATGTCCAATGAGGAGAGATCAGGTGATGCATGGCAAGTACATAATATATAAATCCGTACAAATGTTAGAAACACTACTTGCTGACAATATATTATTCGGATAATGTTTCGTAGCTCGAAAAAGTCGGGCTCGAATTGGCTCGAAAACGAAAAACGACGTCGTTTTTTGTTTTTTCCTTCTTTTTCTTCGCAGCTCGGCAAGAAGAAAAAGAAGAAAGGAGAAAAGAAGAAGAAGAAGAAGAAAAAAGGAGGAAGAAGCAGAGGAGAAAGAGGGAGAGAAGAGAGGAGGAAGAACAGAGGAGAAAGAGGGAGAGAGGATCGTCATTTGCCTCGCCATGCCGTCGCCTGCTTGGCGATCGCAGCGAAGACCGGTGATCGCCGGCCTCGCCTCGCTGGCCGCCGACTCGCCTTGCCACCGCCATTTTAATGGCCCCCTCCAGCTCCTCCTCCTCCTCCTCCTCCTTCGCCTTGCCACCGCCATTTTGATGGCCCCCTCCAGCTCCTCCTCTTCCTCCTCCTTTCCCTCCTCCTTCTCCTGCTTCTGGTTTTGCTTCCCTTGCTTCACCTTCGAAAAGCTTTCCGAGCTTTTCGAGTCCTGTAGCTTTCGAGCTACGTATCAGCTCCGATATTATTCAATGAACATAAATCTCATCTTATTTAAACACACGGCAGAAATATTAACCAAATAATGTTCAAAGTCCAAACCTTCGGCGTGAAAGTAGGGAAAAAACAAAAACAAAAACAATAACAATGTGGACAGTATCAACCTGAACAAGATAAGACCTCACAATGTTTTATAGAAATTAAATAATTATATTAAGAAACATATTCAAATTCAATACATCAATGTCCTTTGCAACCACCATTTAGGCTTGTTTTGGGAGATAAACTTTAGTTACTTTTTTTGATTTATAGCAAAAGTTAAAAGTTGACTTTTTAATTTTTTTTTTATTTGAGAAGTTAGTTTTTAGTCAATGGTAAAATTACAATTCTACCGCTCATGAGTCAAAATATGTTACATGATTGAAGTTGTAAATATTTTAAACTAAATAAAGATAGTTTGATCATTTTATTATGATTTGACATCATAAACAAATATTAATCAAAAAGTCAAAAGCTATTTTTTATTAACTTCCCAAATCATTTGTCTAAAAAAAATCAATAATTTGATAAAGAAACTAAAAATTACATTTTACCATCTTCTAAAAAATAAGCCTTAATTTTAGGTGTATTAGGTGGTACCGAATAATCAACAGTGATGCACGGCAAGTACATAATATATAAATCCGTACAAATGTTAGAAACACTACTTGCTGACAATATATTATTCAATGAACATAAATCTCATCTTATTTAAACACACCGCAGAAATATTAACCAAATAATATTCAAAGTCCAAACCTTAGGCGTGAAAGTTGGAAAAAAACAAAAACAAAAATAATAACAATGTGGATAGTATCAACCTGAACAAGATAAGACCTCACAATGTTTATAGAAATTAAATAATTATATTAAGAAACATATTCAAATTCAATACATCAATGTCCTTGGGAACCACCATTTAGGCTTGTTTTGAGAAATTAATTTTTAGTCACTTTTTTTTGATTTGTAGTAAAAATTAAAAGTTGACTTTTTTTAATTTTTTTTAATTAGAGAAGTTGGTTTTTAGTCAATGGTAAAATTACAATTCTACAGTTCATAGGTCAAAATGTGTTACATGATTGAAGTTGTAAATATTTTAAGCTAAATAGGAGTAGTTTGGTCATTTTATTATGATTTGACATCATAAACAAATATTAATAAAAAAAAGTCAAAAGCCATTTTTTGCCAACTTCCCAACTCATTTGTTTAAAAAAATCAAAAATTTGGTAAAAAATTAAAAAATTACTTTTTACAATCTTTTCAAAATAAGTTTTAATTTTAGGTGGTTACATAATCAACAGTGATGCACGGCAAGGACATAATATATAAATCCGTACAAATGTTAGAAACACTATTAGCTGCCAATAATTCAAACACACTGCATAAATATTGACCAAATAATTTTCAAAGTCCAAATCTTAGGTGTGAAAGCAGGGAAAAAACAAAAGCAATGTGGATAGTATCAACCTGAACAAGATAAGAACTCACAATGTCATGTTTGGATAGGTTTTTAAATTATAATTTTACCTTTACATTCCAATGTCATGTTCAGATACATCTTTCAAATTATATTTTTACAACAAAAAGAAAACTCTATAGAAAATTCTGTGTCAAGCATGAATTTTTTTTTTTTTTTTACTGAAATTTGGCTTAATCGGTTGTCAGGCTGGTCAACCGAAACATGGCTTTTTTTTTTTTTTGCACAATTGGCACTTGTTTTTTTTTTTTAATGAAATAATATTTTCGAAAATTTTTAAAACTTTTTATGAGTTTTTAATAGATTTTTGAGTTGTATGTTTGGTTATGAGTTGTAAGTTTTTGTAACAAATATTATATGTCACATCAAGAATTCCCAACTCAGTACAAAACTCTTTTCAAAATTCTTTTTAAACTCATAATCAAAAAACATTTCTCCATTCAAATCATAATTTCAAAACATACAAACTCAAAATACAACTTTATTCTCAAATCATATTTCCAAAACTCTTCCAAACACTACCTAAATAATTGTATTAAGAAATATATTCAAATTCAATACATCAATGTCCTTGGCAACCACCATTGAATTTTAGTCGTGTTAGAGTACTCAATAATCAACAGTTCACAAAATTTATATTACAAGTTTTTTTTTTCTTCAATTTTTTGCTATGACAGTTGAGTTCTATTATTATATTGTTTACCAACATAAGAATCTTGTCGTTACTTTAATCATATTTAATTGTGTGTGTATAGGTTTTTTTAATCATTCAAAACGTTGTAATGGTGGAAATAGTCCATGCTCCCATTATTAATTGCAAGGCGAATGCACTAATCATGGATATCATGTTATTATTGTGCCGAAAGAAAACCAACCAAAAGAAGAGTAACATGCCAAGGTTGTGTAAAACAAAGACATTGCTAGGGCAATCCAACCAGTGGTGGGTGTCCAAAGGGCACTCAAATATTCATGCTGCTGTTTTATTTTTATTTTTATTTTATATTTTATGAAGAAGAAAATGAATGAACGAGAGACCTTACTTGAACAAAATGGAGTTCATTTTGGCCCATATACATAAGAATCTATGGCAAATTTGATTATGTACGTGCTAGCAAAAACCTAATTTAGGTCAAATTGACAGAGTTGTTTCGACAGAAAAATTAAAATTTCACAAACAACAAACAGATCAAGTAATTGTGGTTGGTATCCTATGTCTTGGCAGATTCAAGGATTTCTTAGAGGTTATAATGTGAAGAAACAAAATATAAACACACTAAAATTGGTAATAAAATTAAAACTTATAACTCAATTGCATTAATGAAACAAGTACAATCTTTGTTACACAATCACAGATATTAAAAGAGTTGCAAGAACTGCAATTAACTGCTAAAAATTACTTCTACTTACATGTATTGAACTACTCCTAAATAAGTTAAACTATTCCTAAATTTCACTAGTGTTATGAATTGGGTTGAAGGTGTCCTATGTTTGTCTTCTTCTGGCCTATTTATAGTTTTAGGCAAGCCCAAAGCCACGTTGATGCAGTTTACATTGCCTCATTTTGTGCCTCGTGTTTGCTACTTTTCCTTACTTTATGCGCACCATGACCCATTTTGCACCTCCATCAAGCCACGTTTTCACCATACTTTGTGCCACGACTTTTACCATACTTGGTTCCCATCATACCATGAACACCCATTATCCATTACATGCTTTAAGGCTACACAAAAACAATAATAATAAAAGTATAAAGTAGAAATATTTGTGACCATAATTTTATGTTAAAAATAATTTATAATTTGAATTAACAGATCAAAATCAATTAGACATAATTAACAAAATTAGATTTGGTCATAATTAATGGGTCATAATCAACTAAAAGAAGCTTAACCATAATTAATAAGTCACAATTGATAGAAAATTATTTTTTGGTACCAATAGTACGAGAACAGTTCCCTTCTATACCATTATCCTCTATCTCCCTTCATACTCTATTTCGTGGGCCTCTTTTTATTTTTTAGACTCTGTCTTGGGCCTACAACGATAATCTGAACTATTTATCTTCTAAATCTTGTAGTGATTTGACCATATGTACAAAAGATTAACTTTATCAAATATTGATGAATAGATGAATAAATCGTATTTTGTTTTATGTGTCTAGTAATATCTGGCGAAACTAATTTTTGGCACAACTCATCTTTACTATTGAGCTTATAAAATAAATAGTTCAAATTATCATTGTCGACCTAAAATGATAGAGGGTAGTTGTATGCAAATGAGTCATTTCCCTTGTGTTGAAGACTCTTTGTGACATAGAAGATGGTAATTCTAACTTTGAAACCTTCTTGTGAAATATCTTCATAAATATACTAAACAAACCTAAATTCTCCTAATTCAAACCCAAAAATGAAATTTAACAACCAACCCCCCCCCCCCCCCCCTCCTTTTTTTTTTTTTTTTTTTTATAGCAGATTTGACTCTAAATTTAAATGCAATTCAACAAGACTATGACCCTAATGCGGACATAAATAAAAATTTAGCAAATTGGAAATTTCAAAAATTATTGGCCAAAAACAAAATAAGTATGATAAATTGCTTCACATCCAAATATTGCTAAATAGTTTTCTAATTCAATCCTCACAATTTTTTCATTTCCAAATTGTCTTACAACAGCTAAATTTTTTTTTATTTTAATTTTAAATTTCAAATTTTATAAATTTTACAGTTTTCTTTTACTCTTCATCTACATATACTCTTTTTATCAATTAGTAAAAGATCAACAACTTTATTTTTATTTCACGGATTAATTTTCATAACAAACCATTACAAAAAATTAAAGTTTTAGAGACCAAAATTTAGAAACAAAATTATTTTTTAGTTACCAAATAATTTTGTTACGAAAAGTGTCGTTATTATATTTTTAGCAACAAAAATTGGACATTAATGATGAATTATTATCCTTTTGGAACTAAATTTTTTGTCTAAAAAAATAACCATTTTCAATCCAAATTATTTTGTCGCTAAAAGTCTTAATTTTTTTATTTTTCAGGATGATTTTTTAGTGACTATTCTCATGCCGATGGAAATTGGTCCCAAAATATTTTTTGCAACAAAATTTTTACTTTTAGAAACCAAAATATTTGTCTCTAAAACTTTTATATGTTATTGTGAACTTATATATTTATATTTATGTGGAGGATGAAGCAAGACCCAGTACAAATGTTAGAAACATTAGATGATAATATCAATTAATGATATTGAGGCTTCGTTTGTCAACTATATATTTTAGTCAAAAAAATTAAAAAATTATTATAAGTTATTACATTACTCTCTCTATTTTTTTACATATATTTTTGTAAAAAGTTAAAAAATTACTAAAATAACATATTCTCAAATAAGTTCTGAAAATAGCAAATAATTTTCAAAGATCGAAGAAATAGTAAGCAAATAATTTTCAAAGTCCACATTAGGTGCGAAAAAAAAAAAAAAATTGTGAACAAATTCAGAAACCAACTGAACAAGATAAGAACTACACAAAATTCAAACTTATTGCATCAATAACTAACAATTATTGTGAGTTAATCACCTAAACAACCTTCAATTTGACCACCGTTTAATTTTTGTTGTGTACGTTGGCACTCCACCAACGACTAGGGTTGAACTAGCGAGTTGGGTTGAACTACCCCTTGAAATTGAATAATACACCTAGGCAACAAATAACTGTTTAAATATTCTAAAATTAATTGCTATCTAAATATATATATATATATATTTTAAAATTAATTTGAGATTTATTATTATTATTTTTTTGCAATTTTTTTCAATGGTGGTTGAGTTATATTATATTATTATTTACCGACATAAGAATCTTATTGTTAATTTAATCATATTTAATTGTGAGTGTGTGTTTAAGTAAAATACTATTCTTATAAAAATTGTGTACAAAATTTTTCTACAAAATGATTTGGCAGTAGCATTTCAATAAGTGGGATTTTGCCAAAACTCTCCCCATAATAAAACTTTAATGCATTAAGGATAAATACAAAAAAAATTTCTTAAAAAATTGAACACATACCACTATTTCTAAAATATACTTAGTGAGTAATTTAATATTTTAAACTTTAAAATAATATAACTTTTGATCTAGATATCAGTTTTTAATAAAATTAATATTTGTAGAATTCTCTTATCAAGATCTATCAAAGAAGATTCGTGTTGACTATAAAATTCTTAAAAAATAAAAAATAAAAAAATAACATCGAAATTGACGTAAAAAATACCGTGTTACTCTAACTTACAGTAACATTTTACTGTTACAAAAAACAGAGTACATACTAGATGAACCAACCAAAAATACACATACACAATATTTTTAAAATAGTATAAAATAAAATAAAAGTGTTCATAGTCAAAAGAGTTATGTGATATATATATATATATATGTATAGGCAATATTATCTAAGAAAAAAAAACAACCAGTGTATTTAGTTTCAATTTTCTAATAATTGAGTTTTTTATTTGTCGTATTTTTTTTTTAATTTTTAGTGAATATTTTAAAATTTTAAGCAAAGTTTTTTACTTTTTTAAATGTACATTATGTAGATGTATCTAAAAAGTAAAATAATTATAAAAAAATATTTTAAAAAATCAATAAATAAAGAACAATACAAATAATGTACTGAATTCTCATTTTTTTTTTTTGGTATTTAGTAAATTTTTGTAGATTTTTTTCCACAAATATTATACTTTTTAAGTATATTTATATTAGATATATCTAAAAATAAATAAAAAAATTTTGTTAGAATATTAAAAAAATTGAATTAAAAAAAACGAAAAATAAAAAATTTTAATTTTTTGAAAAATGAATCCTAAAAATTCAAACTAAACAAGCTGAATTTTACTCTATTATTACTCAATTATGTGCCTCCTCCTTAAGAGGTTTATGAAACAAAATAAACAAAGTTGTCATTTTTACCAAACTAGGGTTCAATGGAGGAGTTTGGACTAAATTTTCCTTCCAATAATGAAAGAGTAAATTACACTTTTCGCCTTTATGTTTGGTTATTTTTACACTTCAACCCTTCATGTTTCAAGTTTTTCTAAATTTAATCATAAAGCTAACTTATGTCTGAAATTTGATAGAAAATGACATATAAATAGCCATGTGGCGTAAAAATATTTCATTATGTATAACTCACACCTATAACACAAATCTAAATCCAAGTATAATAATATACTTTTTATGTTATGTGGTACTAAACGTGGCATTTTTGTTTAATTTTGAATAGAAGTTAGTTTTAAAAAAAAAAATTGATACATAAAAAGCTAAACAAAGAAAGAAAAAAAATTCAAGAATCAAAATAAAAAAATGATCAAATATAAAGGGAAAAAAGAATAACTTACCTTTAATTAAATGTCATTTTTCATGGGCGCTATGTTCTAAAATGTTGTATGAGCAAGAAATAATGTTCTCATATAATTCTGTTGATCAAGTCTGCGCTCCTCCAAACGTCGTCGCTTTACTCTTTGAAAATACAAACGTGAGCTAGCCGGTGAGTATGTGCCGAATACCTCTCCCATGTCTAAATCAGCAAAATAGACAAATAGACAAAAGTTCTGTGTATTCGAGAATCAAAGTTGTTTTACCTCTCCATAGGTTATGTTGTGAGCTTTTATAGGTTCCGCATGGCACAATCCTAATAGGACTCTTATTCCTCCATATAGAGTCTTCCTAAGAATCACACTCCTGAAAGATAATACTTATCCTTCAACATCCCCTCACTGCTTAAACCAAGTGAGATGGTTCTACCTTGGTAGTAGGACAAAACGACCGAGCTAACATGGCCATGCTAAACTGGCAGAAATAACTGAGCTCTAACTAACTCGGTTCTTCTTTTCATTACTTGTACCTCGGTTTCGCCTGTTGAAACTGAGCTAACCATAGCAAGTTTGGACCGAGCTAATCAAGAGCAAGGTCCGGAGGAAAACTCAAATCATCTCGGCTCAGAATGGTATGACCGGGCTAATTACACCATACCAACCGTGGTAACCACAAGCACAATTGAACCGAGCTAATTGCAAGGTCCTTTCACTCGGCCCTTTTTACCTCGGCCCATTTACCCAGCTCGGCCCAATTTACTTATAAATTATCCTCTCAAATGTTATTTTTCATATTTTCGCTACAGTCTAATAATTCTATGTATATTTTTATGTTTTATGTTGTTACTCTTTGTTTAATCATTCAAAATGTTGCAACGGTGGAAATTCGTCCGTATTTGTGTTACACAATCATTTTGTGAGGCTCAAGGATTTCAAATTTGTCTGAACTCTTAAGCTTTGAATAATACTATGGCCCTATTTGATATATATATATATATATATATATAATTTTTAAATAGAGACATAAATGAAATAAAACACCAATGGTGATGTAGTACCAAGGCTACCATTAAGCCACGCTTGGACATAAGCTAGCTTTTGTTTATTCTAATAATACATTATCCATAAGAAAACTCTAAGAAAATACCCTTCCCAATTTGATTTGTCTATGTTGCGAATGAAAGGTCCTTCATTCGTAATTACAGAAGATGATGATTTTAACTTCAATATTTAGGTTTTGTTTAGATATAAGTTAACTTTTATTTTTCTAATAATGTATTATCCTTAGAAAATGCTAAGAAATATTCTTTCTAAATTGATTTATCTATATTTTGAATGAAAGGTAATAATTACGGCTTGTTTTGAAGACTCCTCATGACATATATATACATATTAGGAAACTGAGAATTTCTAATCGGGAATGATGAGATACAAAATAACAAATAAAAAAGATAAAATAAATTAAGCAATCACACCACATACAATAACAAAAAAAGTTACGGAATTCACTCTCACATAAGGCTATGTCCACAATATCTGCGGCTTTTATTACGATCAAAAAACGATTGCAACTCTTTTCAAAATACAAGAGGTGCCCCTCATCTTATAAGTACAAAAGAGTCTTGCTGCATATCCTCAGTGGGGGTCGCGCCCCCAGTGAAGTGGCGCGCCCCCACTGGCTAAAGATTACAAAAAAAAAAAAAAAAAAAAACAATTTTTTTTATGCCCAATCATGGGCCTACACTTCACTGGGTGTCAACCCCAGTGGGGATGTGAAGCATTTTTGAGTACAAAAATGAAGACAATGTGAAAATAATAAAAAATTATCAAATTACACAAAACGATCGGGCCTCAATCCACGGGGAGGTCCTCCCCGAACCCCACATTGGACTCAAGGCTCGGTGTTCAATGCTTATCAGAGTGCACAATGCCCAATAATATAGATAATGATGTTTTGAATTTCATACTTTCTTTTGAAATATCTCCATAACTATACAAAAGAAACCTAATTTAAAAAAAAAAAAAAAAAAAAATTTAAACACAATTCAATCATAATTTTTAGCAAATTTAAATCCTAAATTTAAATGCAATTCAACAAATTTGGGATCCTAGTGTTAACATAAATACAAAATCTTTTGAAAAAATGAAAGAATAAAATAAAAATAAGCAATCCAACTAATAAAAAAACAGTGGGCCAAAAACAAAATAAGTAAGAAAAAATACTTTCCACTTGCTTTCACTTCGATGGGGGCAAAAATAAAATCTTAAGAGCATTTCCAATGATTTTTTTTTGGGTATAGTATAGCGTTAAAATGTTAAATTTAACAATGATATAGATACGTAAATTATAATATATCATATAAGAAAATAAATATTGATGAGTAATGACTTTACACATAATAAAAAGCAAATACAAATTAACAAACACTTAATACATAATAAAAAGACTTTGCTTTTATCACTTTTTATCAATTAATACACACCTTTAACACATAATTTTAACATATCCACCAGAGATGGTCTCATGTTGGCAAGCCACATTAAGAGCTAGTTTGGCATAACCTAAATAAGTCAAAAAGTCAAAAAGTCACTATCTTATTTAAGTCACATCATCTTATTTAAATCACATCACCTCTCTAACACATCACATCAAACCCAGCCCAAACCCACCAATAAGTCAAAAAGTGCACTTTTTTAGAACATCCCAAACCAACCCTAAATATTCTTGCTTATTTTTATTTGATTTTTTCATAGCATTTTTAGTTGTCAATTGTACTTTGTTAAAAATTGAGCGCCCGAGTGGCATGACTTATGACCTTTTTGAACCTTATCCATTTAAGTTTGAATTTGAATTCAAAACCTATTTGAATAACCCACTCTTGATATCTATATCTATCATATCAACTGATATAGATAGATGATATACTCAGCTTACATGTCTGATACATTATATGGGATATGGGACATATTGAATAACGAATGATTTTTTTCATAATGACTCTCCCATTAAAATAATGATCAAACTTTTTGCACTGTGATTTGTGTAGGTAATATTCATGTTGTGGTATCACTTAATTGCTGAGTGTTCGTTGTTCGCATTTTTTGAAGCACGTGATTTACCCACAAGATTCTTTACTTCAGGTTCTATCACCTAAGGTATGATCTGTAATTTTTACTCGTTGCGTTATACTTGATTTACATTGGTATCAGAGCATTAATGAGTATTTTTGTAATTATTTTTATGCATTAAAATAGGTGTATAATTTTATATAAATATATATACGATATATGCATGAAAATTAATAATTTTTCGAACTATTGCCAATCGACCTAAAATTTATATATGTTGTAATATATTTAATGTAAAACATATATACAAAGTTTCATGAAAATCTAACGGTTAAATTTCAAAAAAAATGGAGACCCATTTTTTATTTTCGAAACATTACATGCATGATAGTTTTACATGCTTTAATTTCAATCTACAAACCTTACATATTTAAAATCCTTGTTTCGAGACCTTTGAAACCATATATTATTTGTTAGATTTGGATATACGGTTAATGAGATACATCAAACCCTAATTTGGATTTGTATTGATTTTTTGATGGCTTAAGGAGGAAAATGAAGTGCAGGGTTTTAGAGAAAGTGTGAAATACACCTCATCTTTTATGTTCATTAAATGTCATTCTTAAGACTACAAATGTTTTTATTTTGGTAAATAGAGTCTGGCAGTACCAAAGTTGGACAAAAAACACCCTGGAAGGCGGCGCATGATCTGCACGCGCCATCTGACAACGTCAGCGTCGCCATGCGCACGCTACGCGTTAGCTGCAGCCCGCACGCGCCAGGCGCTTTTCGCACTTGCGCGCCATTCGCGAACTGCACGCGCTCGTTGTCCGGGCTACGCATAAGCGTGTCGTGCGCCGAGCCGAGCTGCGCCATTTTCTGCGCCGACTTGGTTGCTAGGTGCTAAGGCGCTGTTTGTTTTTTTTAAAATTTTGAATTGCGTTAAATGGTCATAAATAATTCGTTATAGATTTGTTTTAAGCATGGTTGGTACTTTTGGTTTTAGAATTAAATTTTTTATCTTTTGTAAAATTTTCAAAATTTTATGAAAATAAAAAATATTTTTTCTGAGATAATAATTCATTATTTATGCTTTAAAATGCTTCTGGTGTTGCATGACTAAGTTTCTGGGGCTGAATTTTTTATTATAGACTACTGTAATGGTTTATTATTTACTGGTATAATTGTTGCAGTTTATCATATTATGGAATATTTATTTATGATTTTATATGTGTTTATTAATTATTTAAAATTCTAGAAAATTTCAAAAAAATTCTAGAAAATTTCAGAATGATGTACTTTCTGTTATGGCATAATCTGAATATTAAATACAATATATTGTTTTTTTAGAGTTTGTAATATGTTGTGATTAGGGAAGCATATTTTTTTAATATTTAAATTCCATTATTAAATGAATATAACATGTGTTAATTTACATTAAGATGTCATTATATGGAATTTGTCATGGTTTGTACATGTCATAAGTAGTGGACGGTTTTTTTTTTTTTTTTTTTTGGTGTGCATGGAATTAAATTAAATTTTGATAATTGTCACTAGAGGCGCAAGAGATGATTACGAGCATAGCACATTTTCGATCTTGAGACATGTGTAATATTATCATTATTTAATTTATTTATTTTTTGCTGCAAAATAATTTTTGTGTTGTTAGCATTTGTTTACTCTGTATGTAGAAATGGTTGCTAAGACAGTGGTGGCAGACTTAACTAAGGGAGAGAAATTGGATGGCGACAAGTATGACATATGGCGCCATAAGATCCAATACTTCCTTAATGAGCAAGAAGTGTTGACCACACTTGAACAAGTGATGGTTGAGCTTGAGTAGGGCAATACAGCTCAACGTCGTCGTGATCTTGAAGTCTTTCAGACTTGGCGTAACAAAGATCGGTGTGCGCGCTTTACCATGTTGAGCAGCATGTACAACGACTTGATTAGTGAGTTTGAGCATTGCCCGACTGTATTTGAGATGTGGAAAGCTCTCAAGCAAAAGTTTGGTATTACCTCTTTGGCAAAGCTACGTGGGCTGACTATGAAGTTTGAATTCTATCAGAAAATAGTGCATCACTCGATGAAGCAGCATTTGAGGGTTATATCAGCCATGATACGTGAGCTTGCGGCTGCTGGGCACAATTTGACTCAAGAGCAGCACGTACAAGCTGTGATTCGCTTTCTGCCAAATTCTTGGGAGCAGATGAAGCAGAACATGATGCATAATGAGAGTGTGAAAACATACGAAGACATATCGCGTCATTTGGAGCTAGAGGTTGAGCGCCTTTAGGTGGCTAAGTTTGATGGTTCTACTATGGTGGTTGAGTTAAGCTTATGTAGGACTTCTCAGTTCAAGCGTGGAAAAGCAAAAGGTGCTCCTAAGAAGCAAGCATCAGCTGCGTTAAAGCCCAATGGCGCTAAAAATTTCAAGCTTATGGGCAAGAAAGGTGGCAAGAAGGTAAAGGCTAAATTGACATGCTTTAATTGTAACAAAGAAGGACACTTCGCTCGGGATTGCCCTGAGCAGAAGAAGGTACTCTCTTACTTAATTTCTTGCATTCAATGCTTTGTTTCTAGTCAAGCATTAATTCTCATTCTCCTCATTTTTAGGTTGTAGACTCTGGAGCAACAGACCACATCGCGAGGGACAGAGTAGGGTTCGTTGAGTATCGCCGAGTACTTGCTGGGAGCAGAAAAGTTTACATGGGGAACGAGTCCAGTGTGGAGGTGCTTGGCATTAGCACATACAAGCTCGATATTTGGTGAAACTTAGTTTCAATTATTAGCATGATGAGCCTTGGTTTTAGCTTTTGTTTTGAGAATAATGGTGTCAACATTTATTTAGGAAAATTTTTTTATGGTTTTGGTTGTCTTTCAGATGGTTTTTTAGTTTTGGATGTGGATGATTCTAGTTTTAATAAAAATGCCAATGGCTCTATTTCTAATATTGCATTTTTTTGTGATAATGATTCTATAAGATGACATGCTAGATTAGGCCACATAGGGCAAGACAGGATAACTAGATTGGCTAGAGAAGGTCTTTTAGGCCCACTCGCTAGAGTCACTTTGCCTATTTGTGAGCACTGTCTTGCTGGAAAGGCAACAAGGAAACCATTTGGGAAAAGCCAAAAGAGCATCTATCCCATTATAACTTATTTATTCTAACATATGTGGACCAATGAATGCGAGGGCAAGGCATGAAGCCCATTATTTCATCACATTTATAGATGATTGCACGCGTTTTGGCCATGTCTATTTGATTTCTCACAAGTCAAAAGCATTGGATTGCTTTAGACGATATGTTAATGGGGTTAATAATCAATTAGACAAGAGCATTAAGGCTCTAAGGATTGACTGGGGACGCGAGTATCTATCTGAGCAATTTAAAGTGCTTTGTGAGGAAAAAGGAGTTAGCAGGCAATTGACAATTCTTGGGACTCCGCAGCAAAATGGTGTAACGGAGAGAAGGAATCGCACATTACTTGACATGGTTAGATCTATGATGGCACAAGTAAATCTTCCCATTTCTTATTGGGGAGATGTTTTGTTGACTACTGCCTACATCCTTAACCGTGTGCCCTCCAAATCAGTTCCTTCCACCCCATATGAGATGTAGATTGTCAAAAAGCTTGATTTGGGCAATTTGCGACCTTAGGGTTCGGTAACTTACATACACAATGCTTCTCATAAGTTTGGAAAGTTGGGCCCTAGAGGAAAGAAGTGTATCTTCATTCGTTATAGTGAGCATTCTAAGGGCTATGTGTTTATTGGGGAGCATCCGGATGGAAGTGTGACTGAAATTGAGTCATGAGATATGGATTTCCTAGAGGAGGATTTCCCTAGTAGATGTGAGGTAACTAGAGAAGTAGAACTCTATGAGATGAAGGATCTACTTGAAGGCGCACCTAATAGCCTAGTAGAGAATGATGAGATAATCCCTCAAGCTCCTAAAGACAGTGGGAGCGATCTACCTACCCATGGATTAGATCCAATGGATGAGGATTATGAGGATTCTCAACTGCGTAGAAGCAAACTTGAAGCTATACCTCGTTGTCGTTTTGAGATTGAAGGGGAAGCATTCATGATTGCTCTGAGTGATGAGATGGAGCCTAAGAATCTCAAAGAGGCTCTCTTATCCCCTGCTAGTAAAGGATAGAGTGCTGCAATAGATAGAGAAATAGAGTTTATGAAGAAAAATCATGTCTGGGACTTGGTTGATTTACCGCCAGGGCATAAGACTATTGGGAACAAATGGATTCTCAAAATCAAGTGCAAAGTGGATGGTTCCATAGAAAGGTATAATGCTCGCCTAGTGGCGAAAGGTTACACCCAACGAGAGAGTATGGACTATGAGGAAACTTTTTCACCAATTGTGAGGTTTGCTTCTATTCACCTAATTCTGGCCATAGTAGCTCAATTGGACTTAGAATTATATCAGACGGACGTTAAGACTGCATTTCTCAATGGAGAATTGGATAAAGAGATCTATATAGATCAACCAAAAAGCTTTGTGGTAGTAGGTCAGGAGCGTAAAGTTTGCAAGTTTCAACGATCTATTTATGACTTAAAGTAATCATCCAGATATTGGAATCTGAGATTTCATCGAGCCATTGTTTCTAATGGGTTTACGATGATCGATGAAGATCATTGTGTGTACATTAAGCGGTCTAAGGACATTTTTCTGATATTGTCATTATATGTGGATGACTTATTATTAGCTGGAAATGACAAGAAGATGATTGTCGCCACTAAAAGGTGGTTGTTCTCTACATTTGAGATGAAAGACATGGGTGAAGCGAGCTATGTGCTCGGTGTTAAGATCCTTAGGGATCGCTCTAGGAGACTTATTGGTTTGTCTCAAGAGACTTACATTAAGACTATCCTAGAGCGATTCCAGATGCAGAGCTGCAAACCCATTGACACTCCTATTGCGAAAAGCGAGAGCCTAAGCCTTGATATGGGTCGTAAGACTCTAGAAGAGAATGAAAAGATGGCCTGTGTTCCCTATGCAAATGCTGTTGGAAGCTTGATGTATGCTATGATGTGTACACGCCTTGACATTTGTTATGCAGTTGGATTGGTAAGTGGTTACCAATCCAACCCAGGACCAGCCCATTGGAAAGTAATTAAGAGGATATTACGATATCTTAGCAGGACTGCAGGTTACACACTTTGTTACCAAAGTTCAGATCTACGTCTAGTTGGCTATTGTGATGCTGACTGGAGAGGAGACTTAGATGAGCGTTAGTCTACTTCAGGATATGCTTTCATACTTAGCGATGGTGCTATTTCTTAGAGCAGTAAGAAGTAATCTTGTATCGCCTTATCGACTATGGAGGCTGAGTTCGTGGCTTGTTCATCTGTCGTTCAGGAAGCCGTTTGATTGAGGAGATTCTTTCAGCATTTGGATATTGTCACACACACTTCAGACCCTGTGACTATCCATTGTGACAAAGATAGTCATTTCGCCACGCTTAAGAATCCTAAATACCACGGGAGAACCAAACACATTGATGTGAGGTTCAACTTTATCAGAGACATTGTGGCGTAGAAAGAAGTGATCCTGGAGCACATCCCTACGAGTCGCATGGTTGCGGACCCTTTAACTAAGCCCATTGCTAGAGATGTTTATCTTACTCATGTTATGGCTTTAGGACTACGTAGGTGGTGATATATATATATATATATATATATATGTGTGTGTGTATTCAGTTAAACTCATATTTTTTGGGATATTTATGCCATTAGTATTCATATTTGTTTCTATTACACATTTACGTTTACTGCTTTTTGCAATGGTTTGTGAATTAGCATACACAGAATAAATAAATTGATATTAGCAGGCAAGATTTGCTCACTCACACGAGTAATAGCCCTTAATGCTAGGTAGCGAGCAAGGATGAGACTAGTGGCTTATTGCATTTGGAGCAAATAGAGAAGCTAAAATTATCCACTAGCTATGTCGCCTTGGTTGGTGCCAAGATGAGGTCTTATTAGAGACCGACCATGGATATGAGAGTACCCACTTTTCCATGATGTGCCTGTTATGGATAGCCAGATGCGAGATTTCATTTGATGCCTGAGATGCGAGCAAATAGAGAATTCGAGTTAGACGCTAGGAAGCGACTTGTGCGCTTAAGAGCGACTAGACTAAGATCTGTATGGTGTGTGAGTTTAACATCACTCTTTGGAAGAGTTACTTCACTATAACATGCATTCGTACTACATGTGCTTATCGACCTGTTAGCAAGGTGAGAAAATGGATCCCTACTTCTTCACCGTGTGAGTCCTAAAAGTCATTTTTTCCTAGATGACTTCACTTTGTGCCTTTTGTGACCTTTGACTATGTCATAAGATGAGAAGTTGATGTTTATCTACTTTGATATGTTGCCTGTGATCATGTATGATTCGGCTTTAAAGGACATTACTGGGAAAGCGGTCAATTTCAAATTAAATGATATGAGGGTGAGGGGAAGATCATCTAGTTCTACATCTCTGCTCTATATTCACTGTCGACAACTCACATCGTTCTCTATGGGATGCTGATTGGGTGTGAATATAATGCGAGACCTAGGAGGGTCAAACATGCTCTTTGAGGGATTAGAGATGTTTTTGGACTGATGCAGCTAGATGGGTCTGGGTACATGAGACACTATTTCTGTTCATTTTTGGTTGATGTCTCTATACTGACTCATATTGAGTTTCTAGTATAGAGCTCCCACATGCAGGTATTCTCAGTGGTCGTACGGTTCATTGGCTAGTATAGGATTGTTCATTTTTTTTTGAGGAGATTGAGATAGAGATGTGGCAGTATCATAGTAACTCATGTGCAAGTGAGAGATGTTGGAAATTGAGCGTCCATGTGGCATGACTCAAGACCCTTTTGAACCTTATCCATGTAAGTTTAAATTTGAATTCAAAACCTATTTTGATAACCCACTCTTGATATTTATATCTATCATATCAACTGATATGGATAAATGATATACTTAGCCTATATATTTGATACGTTATATGAGATATGAGACATATTGAATAACGAATGATTTTTTCCTATATTGACTCTCTTCTATTAAAATAATGATCAAACTTTTTGTACTGTGACTTGTGTGGGTGATACTCATATTGTAATGCCACTCTATTACTGGGTGTTCGTTATTCGCTATTTATATTTTTTAAAACACAGAATTTACCTATAAAATTCTTCGCTTTAAATTCTATTACCTAAATTATGATTTGTACTTTTTACTCACTGTGTCATATTTGATTTACACACTTCAATCGGTATTAGAGTTTTTGGTGGTACAAAACCAGAGATTTTGTAGGAAGATATATTTATAGAGCGGGAGAGAGTGATTGGATAAGCCACCATTGTTGTAAAAGAAAGGCTTTCGTAAAAGCAAAAGCATACGTGGCTAAACATAAAATAAATATCACTTTAGGTATGTCTTTGTCCTGCTTTATGTCAGTTAGAAAAGTGATTTACACAAAAAAAAAAAAAAAAAAATACTCACGTACAAAAACATATTTAAAATGATGTGTTAAAAGTATTTTATAAATTATGAAAGTGATGATGGGTGTTTTTATTAAAAATAAAAAGTTCATAAAAAAATTATATTATTTTATATAAAAATTGTTATTATATTATAGTGTTATTTTTTTAGTAATTCATACCATTTTCTTTAATTAAGAAATCTACTAGGGATAAGTAACTTGTCACATCATGGGTTAGCTTTTGTGAGCCGTGCTTATCTTCCTCAGAGACAAATGTCTACACTTTCCTTTATAAAAGTTCATTCCAACAGTTCATCTTGTAAGGATCACTTTGTCTTACAAGACGACACAAAATCTTTTCAAATCATGTTAGAATCATTAATTATTTCTAAAAAAATTAAACTATTAAGAAATGGACCGAATAATGCATTAAAAAAACGGTTATGTATTTTAGTACTTGGTTGACATGTCTTAAAATAATTCATATTATTTTAATATATTATTTTATTTAAATTATAATTATTTATTTGAGTTATATCACTTCTCTATCACATCACTTCAAATTTAATCTATATTTCATATTTGTTCGTAAAAAATCAAAAAGTATACTAATCTAGCACTTTCTAAACAACCCCTTAATTTTTGGTTATTTTGATTTGAATTAATATTAAGGTGGGTTTTACACACTACAACATATAAAAGTTTTAGAGGCCAAATATTTTGATCTTTAAAAATAAAAATTTTGTTACAAAAAAATATTTAGGGACCAATTCTATCGTCGTGAGGATAGTCACTAAAAAGTCATTTTGAAAAGTAAAATACAAGGCCTTTAGCGACAAAATTTTGAAAATGTCACTAATAAATAGATTTTTAGTGACAAAATAATTTGGTCTCAAAATGATTTATTTTTTGAGACAAAAAATTTGATCCTAAAAGGATAATAATTTATCATTAATGTTCAATTTTCATTGCTAAAAATATATAACGACACTTTTCACAATAAAAATATTTGATAACTAAAAAATAATTTTGTTCTTAAATTTTGGTCTCTAAAACCTTGATTTTGTTTGTAGTGACACGTTTGTTGTAACAGGTCCATGGTACAACATGTTTATCTGTATGTGTAGATGAACACGGAACCTTTGTTTGATCAAAACCATTGAAAAGTGATTGAGAAATTAATTTAAAAGATAACTTATTTAAACTTTGATTAAAGAATGATTGCTAAATTTTATCACACATTGGTTTTTTGAGAAAACAATGCGATGTTTAAGGGCCACCTAAATTTTATGAATGAGAGATGACCTAATCAAAGTGAGCTAGATCACAGCACATATGCCGCTAATATTGCTTCAAAAGTTTAAATATATCAATAATATTGACAATTTGGTTTATAGTTAAAATGTCGAAGAAATGGATTATTTTAGTTTTGTTGTGAAGTGATATTTGTGTATTTACTCATTTGTTAAAATGTTAGTGAGGTGAATGCGGTCATGCATACCCAAAAAAAAAAAAGGTTATTGAGAATGAAGGCTCAAGTATAATTGCCATTTTTATTGCAACATTTTATTATCAAGAAATTACAAAATCACTTAATGGTATTTGGTTGTACAAATTTGACCATTGTAAATTTTCTCCCATTTCTTACACAGTAAAAGTAATAGTAATAATCTTAGTGATCAATAATTTATAATGTGATACATCATTATGACTACTAAAACTTTCTTACACATATTTTGGATTAAAATAAAATTATTTATGTGACTCTTTCGCACATTAGAAATCTCTAATTCTCACTTGAAAAGTAGGATTGGAACAACCAATGATTATTGAAAATTAAAATTTCATAATTTAAATAATGGTTGATTTTTAAAAAGTCATATCTCTCTCTCTCTCTCTCTCTCTCATGTATTTTGTAATTATCAACTAATTATCTCAGTTACACATCATTAAATCTAGAAAATAGATTTAAAAACTAGGTTTGTATATCCTTTTTCGAGAAAGAAAGATTGAGTGACAAATTATTTATTTATTTATTTATTGATGAGGATAGATTTTTTATTTTATTTTTCTCAAACGCCAATATCACCATCGTAAAATAACAATTTATCCTAGTATCTATTGTTAAAATAACATCACCTTTTAGGCCTTCTCAATGTCATTAATTTAAATTTGTTGAATTTCTTTAGACAAAAAAGGGGGCAAAATTACAAATAATTGAATTGATCATAGAGTAAGGTAAAATAAAAAAAATAATAATAATAATTACAAAAATAAAATTGATACAAATCCCACCATCCCCCACATACACGTGGGGGTCAACGAGAGGAGGATAAAAAATAGAATAAAATAAAATAAAATAAAATAAAATAAAATTTGGATCAATCTGCATTTACTGGAGGTGGTGGGGTCACCCCAGTGGCGGCCCCTCATTTTTGTTACAAAAAATTGAAAAGCACAAAATAATGATTTTTTTTTTTGATAATGAAATTAGCCTTATCCCACTCTCTTCCGCCCCACAACCATCATTCCCACCCTCTACAACCCACTTCCTTCCCAACCTCCTCGTCTCTCCCATCATATATATCTATCCCTCACCTTTTGTCGCTTTACATTGCAAAGAAAACTAGTCATGGCATCGTGAAAACTACAAAAGAAAGGAGTCATTTTTCCTCATGATGAAAACCAATCACGACATCACTCTAGAGCGCAACAAAAACTAGTACCGTGTCGTGAAAACCAGGAGATGGAGCCGTTACTTTCCCTTTGATGAAAGAAGTCACCATGCAGGAATGGAACTAGGAGAAGACTATGGAGGGCCATGGCCCTTCTGTTTTTGTGAAAAATACGATTTGTTATGACATTTTAAAAATACATATCTCATTTTATACATAAAATGGCCCCCAATATAAAAAAAATACATATCTCGTTCTTATCCCATCTTGCATTCTCTTTTTATTTTGCACCAAAAAAATCTTTTCATCCTATTAAAAATTGCTTCTATGGTATTTAAATTTTTTTATGTGTATAGATACAATTTATATATCACATTATACATACATGAGTGTTTATGTATATAGTAAAAAAAATTATTCGTCTTTTGACCCCTCCGATGATGAAATCCTAGTTTCGTCCCTGTCACCATGTCACTTAGATCATGAAAACCAAGATAATAAGACCGTCACCATCGCGTGGAACCAAGATAATAAGACCGTCACCATCGCGTGGAAAGGAGATCACGACTTGCCATTCGGCATCGCTATTGCATGGAGAGAAAAGGGGGTTGCATGGGGCGTTAGGATAGGGATGGGTTGTAAAGATGGGTTTAGCTTTTGAAGGTTAAAGTATTAATTGTGAGCTTATTAACAGCGATTGAAAAATTCTTACAAACTAAATGTTAGTCCAATACTTATTAAATAATTGTGCAAATATTCTTTTTGCCACAATGAAGAGGATTGTATTGTGAATGCCACTTAAGAACCAACTTTTACATAGAAAATTAATGAAAGTACATGAACAGATACATACACACACAAGAAGAAGAAGAAAGAAAATGTGTAATTGATTAAATAAATAATGAAGTTATAAGAGTTGAGTACATGAACATTACCTTGCTACTTCTACTATTTCAAAATGAAAGTAAATGTGTGTACATGGAAATAAACTTCTACTTTAACTGCACCCAGGAAATGAAAAGTTTGAACAAAAAAAAAAAACGAAAAAAAAAGCTAAGGTTTAAACTTTGTAACAAAATAAACATTAAATCTTAATTTTTTAATTTGTTTTCAATACAAACTATTTGTGTATTTCCGTTAAGTAAAATTGATGGAAGATATTTTAGTCATTATACTTAATGTAAATGTACCAAAAAAAAAAAAGTCTAAAATACTATTTTCCAATGATTTTATTGACTAAAATATTTATTTTTTAGTTTTACTTAATAAAAATAAGTAAATGGTTTAAATTGAAAATAAATTAAAAGATTAGATTCTAAATTAATAAAATTAAAAACTCAAATTTTATTTTTGTTACAAGGTTCGAACATTGTGCTTTTTTTTTTTTTGTAATTTTTCTTAGAAAGTAAAGTGTTAAAGTTTGTAGATTTGTCTAGGAGCCATTTCTCTTCAATGCTCCAATCCAACCATTTATAGGCTCCTTGGTGTGCATGATAATAGTCGAAGTGCTTCTCATGATTTCCACCACTCCGGTTGAACTTACTTCTTAGACCTTATTTTATTTGAGTTTAAATCCTTAGATATATTTTATGCTCTATCAGCTGCTCACGTGGCTTCGAAAGCCATCTTGTGCCTTTGATCTCTTGTCATCTTTTCCTGGTCATTACCTTCATTGTGTCTAATTGCTATTAGGGGGTTTAAGTATGGCACAATACGAAGGATGAAAAATGATGAGTAAGGGCCAGGCTGGAAGAGGATAAAAGAGGGACGAGTGATACCAAAAATGTAAGAAAGGGATTAGTCGGCAACGGGTTAGGGTTGGGACCGTGTAAAATACTGTTCAATTCGTTAAAATTGTACCGATCCGCATCAATCTGTGCCGCTCTAACCGCTAACTGCAGTTTAATTTTTAAAATTTATAATCCGTCAATCAAACTGTTTATCTCCACTATAGTTAATACATATACATTTTTTAACTTCTAATGAAATATCAATATAAAAATGAGTGTGAGAGAGATTTAAGATATGAAATTTATTAGAAATTAGTGGTTATATATATGAAATATATTACGTAAAATTACTTTGTGTTATATATCTAAAAAATATTATATAAATTAATGTTATATATTATGCAAATGTATGATAATTATTTAAAATATTCTTCAATTCGCCAATCTACCAAAAACTGCCTAAATCTCAATTTGTTAATCTGCTAATCCATTAACCCGCTATTCAGTTTATAATTTAATTCTCAAACCATTCGAATCGCATCCCGCACACTTCTAGTTAAGGTTAGTAAGAGAAAGGGAAGAGAGGAAAGACAAAAAAGGAGAAAGGAAAGCTATTTTATTAATTTTATAATTTTTTTCCCCACAATTTGAATGATATAAATATGTTAAGAGTTGCTTTTGTGTACGCAAATTAAAGGATAAGAATATCTTCACTCAATATGTTAAATTCAATGGGATAGTTTAACAATTCTATTTTGCCATATCATTTGAATTCCTCTGGTGTGTGCCTTATGTTTTTTCCAAATAGAAGAAGACTTATAAATACAAAAAAAAAGTTCAAATTTTAAAAATAGTAGAATAATATATTTGACAAATTAGATGGAGAGATTCCATATTGAATTGACAAATGCAAATTTATCATCTAGTCTTAAAAAAAAAAATTTGATATAATAAATTTTGAAAGTTCAAGGGAAAATATTCTAAAAACAAAGCAAAAAAATGTCATTTTCTTTTTGAAAAATGTTTTAGACTAAAAGTCAGAGTAACGAAAACTCGAATTGTGAAACGACGCGCTGCTTCACTTTTTTTTTTTCTTCTTCTTGCTCGTGTCTGCAACTCTGAAACGGTGAAGGAGAGGGAGAGGGAGTCCGCCGCCGATCGCGTCGCCTCGGCCGCCGATCGTGTCGCCGCCGCCGATCGCATGCCTCTGCCTCGCCTTCAACCCCATTTTTTAGGGCCCCCTCCCCCCTCCCCTCCCTCTCCTTCGTCTTCTTCCTTCGTCTGCGTCTACAGAAAAAAAAAATATATATATATATATATAAAACGATACCGTTTTTATTTTCGGAACTTTCGAACTAGCTATTTTCGAGCTTCATATCAGAACTCTTTCTTTTTTTAGTGATATAAAATATCACTACTCATCTAGAAATGAAACCTCTAGAAGTGAAAAACTTTTGAAAGATTTTTTTTCTACCCTTTTTTAAACGTGAGATTTGAAGGAACAAAAGCAGGTAGATTTGATTCTTTCTTGTTTTTTTTGTTTGTTTCTTATCTTTCTTTTATAATGCTTTTCTATGAATTGAGTTTGTCCTTTTTTAGAGAGAGTAGTGAAGGCCCTCACTCCATCAATATGGAGGCAGGCTGGATCCATTTTCAAACCCAACCGCCCACCACTTTTGAATTCATTCGCCCGTTCCCCGACTTTATTTGCTGACGTGGCAAATCACAATTTTTCCATCAAACGGTCCTACATCTTTGATCACCACTAGTTTTCGTGACGTACGCGTCGTTTACCCAAAAAAAAAAAAAAATTTAATAAAAATGTTTGAATTTATAACTTAAAATAATGTGAATCAATTATTTATTTATATTTTTTTTCCTTCCTTCTCCAACTAACGACAGGTGAATAGGGATTATAAAAGTTGTGTTTTTTTTTTGAGTCTGTACGGACTATGTACGGATCTTCTATTTTTTAGTCTGTACGGACCATGTACGGGTTTTCTATCAAAACATTAACTCAAATGTGGCAGGTTTTGGAGTAGGTGTATTTGGTTTATGTTTGTAGAATAGTTTTTAAGATAAAAAATATGAAAATTTATTTGATTTGTTTTTTTTAAAAATGATTTTGAAAAATTATTTTGGAGAGAGAATTTTAAAAAAATGATTGATTTGATATGTATGAGAAATAGAGCGATTTTGGAAAGTAGGTAACTAAATAAAATTTTGAGATTTTTTTTGAAAAAATTTGTTTGGTTTGATTAGTCTTGAAAAGTTATTTGTAGAGAATTTATCTCAAAAATTTTTCTAAAAAATAAACCAAACAAGGCCTTTTGAGTATTATTATTCAAGTTAAAAGGTGAGATTCATTTTTTTAATTTAGTAATATGATATTTTATTAAAATATTTAAGTTAATTATTTTTTTTTTTAATTATTAATTAATTATTTTCTTGATACATTATTAGGCCTAGAAAATAAATCTAGAAAGTGGACTTATATATTATTTTTTAAAATTTTTAAGTCTTAAATTCTACTCTTTTCGAAGTTAATCACTCGGACAATAATACATATGGTCAGTAGAATAAACCTTCTAAACATAGATGAATTTTATCCATTGTCATGAGTATGCATTCGAATCCTTGCTCGTGTGCGAATTTATAATTTACCGCTACATGATTGAGTAGTCTTATTATGTAGCACTACCTAAGGGTGATTTCATTTTCTATCAAAATATTTATTATTATTTTTATAATTTTACAAAATGTCATTAATATATCATTTCAAATATTTTTTTGTGAAAAAATTTATATTTATAATAAAATAAATTCTAAATTTTTAATTTTATCAATTTAAATATTAATTAACTTATTTATTTTTAATCTAAATTATTTGTTTTGAATTTAATATCTAAAATATTATTTTTATCTTCAGTTTTACTTGATGAATATAGATAAATGATTTATATTGAAAATAAATTAAAATATTAAAATTTAAATTGACAAAATAAAAAATTCATGATTTATTTTATTACAAGAGTCTAACCCTGATTTATTATTATTTTTTTGGGGGATAGTTTTTCCAAAAAACATTTATAAGTAAAATATGCTTATTTACATTTGTTAAATGTTAAGACAAAAAAATGATCTACTTATTACTGGGTGTTTGGGGTTTATTTATTTTTTTATCATTTTTTTTTGATATTTTAATAGTTGAAAAAGCTAACGTGTTTCAAAAATTGTTAAAAAATTCACTTTTTTGTAAATAAAAAAATTGATATGACAATCAATTTTTTTAAGATAATGACAAACAACTGAATAACATTTTAACTTTATAGTTTTTAAGGATTGTTTTGGGAAGAACTAAAAAAAAAAATTAAAAAAATTATTAAAAATTAAAAAGTCAAAGAATTATATATTAAAAAAAGTTAACATTTTCATTTTTTTTAGACGCTTTTTTTTCCGTAAAAAATCAAAAAATCATCCCAAACATATTAATTTTTTCACCTCACATTTTAACAAAAAATTACTATTGTTTGGGATGTGGGTTGATTTGCTATTTGAGCTAATAAAGACTATATATATATGCTAATCAAAATATCACATCCAAATCATAATCATTTTATTTTTTTTTTTCTTACAACCACCAATTCAACTATTAAATAACTTTTTTGGCTAAGCTAAAATAGACAAATAGTCAAAAAGCCCAACTAAAAAAATTTAGCCCAAACGAGCACTAAAAGTTACTAAAGAGTAATGTTATTAGCACCTCACCAATTATTTTGGACTCCCCATTTCTTTGGATCCCCACTTATAAATTGTAAAACTTTTAAAATTTATTTTCTCCCCCGAATAATATCAAGATTATCCTTGTAAAAATATTCCACACATTCAAATACACACTCCTACACCCCAAGAAGCCTCTATCCTAAAACCCTAACAAAACCAACAACAATGGAACCTTCCAAAATCAGTGAAAAAAATTTATGTGATTAAGAAGTTTTTTTCTCTACTTCATTACGAAATTTGTCAATTTGTTTGATTTTTTTTTTCTATTACCTCTTTTCACACACACAACATAATCCACTTTCATTTTTCTCTGGTTGGTTTTTTGTCATTCATCCATGGCCTCACTGTATTTGTATACTCCTTGTGTGAGCAAAACTGGGCAATATTTCACCCCCCGCCCGATCGGGCTTACCAACCACCAAAGGGTGGTCTGATCTCCTTTGTTTGCATGTTTCTGTTACTGCTTTGGTTATCTGTTTCCGAACAAATAAGAAATGTTTGGTTACCTGTTCCTGAATAAATAAACAACATTCAGGCATGTGTTCTTGAATTTTGGTTATATGTTCGGGAGTTCAATTCCGAAAAAAAGACGAATAATTTTTATTATTTTTGTCATTTTTTTTTCAAGAAACTTAATCTTACATTTGAGCTAAGAATACTATCAAAGTTATAAACGTCTTTTAAGTTTTTATTGTTGTACTCCTCTCGTCTTATGAAGTTATGGTTGTCGAAAAAACTTCCACTCATTGTCATTGTCAGAGAAGTGTATGTAATCAAATGGTTGCCACAGTTGCCACCGGAATATTACCGCCAAAGGGTTTTCAAGCTTTTGAGGGTGAGTAGATTTTCAAGGTAGGATGTGGAGAAGGTGGATGGGTAGTGATGGAGGTGTATGCTTTCATTAACCCTAACTCATGATGTACTGGATATGTGGGCTTAATTGTGAGATGTGGTGTCCCAAAATTATTGATGTCCTTTTTAGTAATTTCACTTGAGATTATTATTGTAATAATAAAAAATTAAAAAAAAAACTAAAAAATGGGAGGTCCAAGATAATTAATGGGATACTAATAGCAGCACTCGTACAAAGCTAATTTATTTTGACAAATAACCTATTGCCAAACTTTTTTTTTGCTAGTCCTCAAACAAGCCTAATTTATATTACTCCTTTTATTAGCTGATAATATCAACTAAACAATCACACAGTACTTTAAAAATATTTAATAACTTTTAGTTTTGAAAGTATCGGCATTTCGGTTTTGAAAATCTCATCTCCAAATCCATGGAATACTGAAATAAATGGAAAAATGAACGCAAGATTTGGACATGGAAATGTCACGGTTGACTGGTAAATGTGAGTAAGCAATTTGCCATTCATTAAATGTTTGATGAGTGGGTGCTGGTAAGATCTCAAAGGAAAGATCAAATTTATCCCACCAAACAAGAAACCAATTTGGGAAATCGGTCTTCAGAGTTTCGGGACAGATCTTGAAGAACCAAGAATGATTCTTAACGGGATTCTGGTAATAAAATGCTTTTGTAAAAGCATCAACATAATCCCAATAACTGTATTTATGTTCGCAGGATCCAAAATTCGAAGTTCTGATAGTATGTGGATGTATGCCCCATTGAGTGATAGGCATAAGATTTATGATAACAGCCTTACTGAATCGGATAGGGCTGGCAGTTCTGTTACTTTCACAGAAAGTGTGAGTAAACTCAACAAATGCTGTTTCTTTGAGGATGGCTTCATAAAGTAAAGCTTGGGAGCGCGAATTTCCCCCCCTCCGGAATCCAACGAAAATGGAAGAAGGGGAAGGCAAAAGAGAGAGAGGGAGAAAGAGAGAGGAGAGGAGAGTGGAAAACATAGAGAGAGAGGGAGAGAAGATCAGCTCGGCCGTCGTAGCTTGGCTGTCGCCGCTCGGCCGATCGTCAGCCGATCGTAGCTCTCCGTCGCAGCAGCCCAGCCTCCGCCGCGCCTCCGTCCAACGCCTCCACCCCTGGTTGATGGCCCCTCTAGTCCAACCCTTCTCTTCTTCTTCCTTCTCTCCTTCTCTTCTTCTTCTCTCCTTCGTCTTCTTCTTCGTTTCTTCTTCTGAAAAAAAAAAAAAAAAATACAAAAACAACGCCGTTTTTGAGAATTAGGGGGATTCGGGGAGCTCAAATTCGAGCTCCCTAGCACGACTCTATATACTAGTCAAAGTAGGAAGTGAACAATTTGGTTGTCAGATAACGTCTCTTGATTTTCCATGGATCTGTCAGTTATTGTTCATCATTTTTTCAATAGACATTATTGTTTTTTCAATAAGAGAATTTTGTTGAAAGGGTTCTGGTGGAGTAAAAAGAACATCTTTACTAGTTTGACTTGAAGATTCCCCTTATTGACTGTTCTTAGAGATTGTTAGCCAAGGAAATTTTGTTAAGTCCAGGTAGATGTTTTGATGAGAATAGGAGGAAGATCCCCATTCTCAGCCTCGCTGGCCCCGACCTTGACTAGTCATGAACCTTGTAAAAATTCACGAGTTAGGACATTTGGTAAAGAATTTGTTTCTCCTTTGATATATTGAATATCAAAGTCGAATGTTGATAATAAACTTTGCCATCTAGCAAATATCTTCTTGTGAGCCAAATTCTCAACATTTGGTTTAAATATTTGTTTAGTAATACTACAATCAACTCTGATAAGAAACTGCTAGTTTAAAAGATCATCTTGGATTTAAGAACACATTTCACAATAGATAAGCATTCTTTTTTAATTGTTGGTAATTTAATGTTGTGGCTTTCCAAGTTCCTGATGCAAAGCTTAAGAGTTCTTCTTTCTGAGTTTTAGGGTTATACTGTTTAAGGATACCTCCATACCCTTTTTCAGAAGCATTAGTTTCAATAATATTCTTCCAATCTGGATTGGATAGAGCAAAGCAAGGTAACTATTTAACTTTAAGTTTAATTTTCTGGATAGCTTGTATATGCTCCTTAGACCATGGGGGTGGATTTTTTTGAAGTCTAGTAGAAATAATAACTGCATCCTATGATAACTGGTGATAATAGTCTAATGTAATTAAGACTACCAAGAAATTTCTGTAGTTGAGTTTTATCTTTAATCTCATCTGAAAATTTAGATGTAAATTCATTACTCCTATCAATTGGAATAATGGTGCCGTTATGAATATTATGTCCAAGAAATCTTACAGTTATTCGGAATAATTTCATTTTTGGTGCTGATATAACCAAACCATTTCTGATAATAACATGTTTAAAAATATTAAGATGTTTAATATGCTATTCAATAGAAGATGAGAAGATAAGAACATCATCTATATAACAAATAGAAAAGCCTGTATAAGGATTAAATATATCATTCATGATATGTTGAAATTCTAATGAAGTAATTTTCAAACCAAATGGCATAACATTCCATTTATGGTACCCAAAAGGTACTGTAAAAGCAGTTTTGTATCTATTTTGTTCAACAATTTGGACCTGCCAATATATTGATTTTAATTCAAATTTGGAAAATATGACTGCATCCTAGAGATGATCACGAAGATCTTTTTTATTAGGAATAGGATATCTCATCCATTTTAATGCATCATTGAGGGGTTTGTAATTGATTACTAATCTCGGCACACCTGTTTCTTTTTTTGCATTTTTATTAACATAGAATGTTGTACAGCTCCAAGGAAAATATCTTTTCCTGATTAATTTTTTTTCAAGCGACGTTGTAATTTCTATTTTGCAGAGTTCTAAATACTCTTTCTTCATCTGGCTAGGACAAGCTTTGGTCGGGATCCGACTCTCATCAAAATCCTGTTCATAAGGAACAGAAACTATGTGTTTCTTTCTTTTCCAAAAACCATTAAGAATATCACTACAGATTTTTGTTTAGAATTCTTTTTCAATGATTTTAATTTTATTCTTGTGGGTGTTGATTTTCAACCACACAACCAAATAGGGAACTCAGTTGGAGAGCATCAGCAGAATAGATTAACCCCAGCAACCTGTAACAAGAAGATGAGAATTTTACAGTGGTTTGTCCACTTGGGGGCACTCTGACGATCAACTCAGTGAACAATATCTCTCATAGATAGTAAATAGTACTTAAACTCACAAGAAAGAACTCACCTTAGATCCATGAGGGTGCCTTTCTTTTATAACTAGAAGTGACCTGATCCCTTTAGAAGCTTCACTTCAATGGACTCAGGTTCAATGCTCATCTTGGACCTTCAACTAGATAGGGATAAACTCTCATTGAGCCTTATCCTTATCCAAACTAAGATCCTCTCATATTCTAGGACTTTTGTCCCTTTACTGTTCATCTCGGATTCCGACATCTTCGCAGATAACCTTGGCCTAATTGAGGTAATCTCGACAACGTGACCAGGCCACGGTGCACCTCGGCTGACATTTCGACGTCACCTTAGCCACGTGTTGTTGTTCACAAAATGCTTCCCCACAATTGCCCTATCGATTTTATTACCTCGGCAATCTGAGGTGATGGAACCTACATTGTTTGTTCACGCAGCATGTCGGATCAAGCATGCATGCATTACTCTTGCCAAGATCGTAACTTATCAGCTTCATGAAACCAGGACTCAACTACCCTTTTTTATTAAGGATCAAGCATCACAAACCAATTTTTCTAAGAATTTTCTCCGAGGTTGCACCTCTAGCCAAGGTTATTGCCCATTATTTCAAGAATTTCAAGAGTTCTAACTGCGCATGAGCTGTCATGTAGAGTCTTTTCAACTGTTTCGTCCACGTGTTCCTTTTCCAGCGGTTCGTACTTGACACGCGCTATCAAATTGTGTCGCTTTTACCCATACCGCTTGACAAGCTGTAGACACCCCATTTTTGACCGACCTTAAGACTCAGACGTCACCGATTGAGCGCTCGGTGATGTTGCATGTTGTGCTCGTTCAGAGGTCTCAGAGTCGCGGCCGTGTGCCTTGCCTCCGGACTTCCGAATTCTCTTCTGTGCCTTGTCTCGGTTTGCGAACCAGGCTCGATTTTCTCTGTTTTCTTTCCCGCGGGAAGGGAGTGGTCCTGTAGACTATCTCCCGGTGGCCGTGTGCTACATTTCGTGGCCGCAGGCCCTTTTGCCCATTTTCGAGTCTTGGTTTTGCTGAGCCGTCAGCGTGCCTCGGTTCGACCGCCCAACCATCTCCGATTTCCCCGGTTCTTGGCTAGTGCCTCTGTTTTATCATTTTTGGGAACCCTGGGGCCCCTGATGCCCACTTCAGAGTCAATGCCACTTTCGTGCTCAGAGTTTGCTGACCTTAACTGCGTGATTTGGGCCCCGAGCTTTCATTTTGCATCGGTTTTCTCTGATTTTTGGCAGGAACCTCTGTTTTGTCATTCCGAGGGACACTGGGGTCGCAGATACCCACTTCGCTGCTGAACACCACTTTCGGCACCTGCAGCCCATTTTCGGGATCTTGAATTGCCTAGTTTTGGCCCCGAGCGTTCATTTCTCATTAGTTTTTGTTCAAATTTGGCAGGTACCTCTGTTTCAACACCAGGGAGATCACTGGGGGGTGGGAGGCCAGCAATTAACCCAGATAACCAGTTTCGCTCCTCCGGCGCCCGTTTTGCTCACTTCCGGGCTAATGTTGAACACCCTGGGGATATTTTCTTCCAACCAAAGCTACATATCTGTGATCAGGGGACATGGGAGGACCCTAAAAACTACTGGTCGGCCAGAAATTGTGGATTTCATTTTTGAGCCCCTCCTTCAAGCTCTATGTTGTGGCTCCTGCTTCAGTGTTGCCAATTTCCGACCTTGGGGCCTTATTCTACACACATGGGAGGACACCATTGCATGGTGGTCGGCCAGAATTTTTGCCCTTCTTTTGGTCCATGGCCGCGCCAGGTGGTCGTCGACGGGTGGGGTGGCCGGCGGCCACCTCCCTGAAGTTACTGGCCGGCCGGCCTTTCTACTTTCCAAATTCTTTCCAAATGTCTCGATATTTTTCAAAATATCCCGGGCATCCGGGGGATATTTTGGGAGGGAAAGCTTTGGTGCTTTTCCCTCCCCTTTTACAACTTTTCTTGCTTACTTAAAGGGTTGGGCAGCTCCTTTGCTAGGGTTAGAACATTTTCTCTCAAGGCTCCATCTTCCCTAACCTCCATTTTCATAGCCAAAAACTCAAAAAACCTTCAAGCTTCCTAGCTAATTCCTTCATCAACCCTAAGCTCCACCATCACCACCTTCATTCCAGCAGCAAGGGAGTGTTCTTCAGAGGCTTAGAAGCAACTTTTATCAAGGCAAGAAGAGGCAAAAGACTTGTCTTCAAGGGTAAGTCTCAATTCCCTTTTTTCTAGCATAATTTTCCATCAATTCTTTACCCTATTTTCTTTCAGTTTTTGGGCTCCGACCCCTACTGGTTTTGGGCTTATTTTGAGCCCTTCTACAACTTTGTAGAAGGGCTCAACCTCATTTGGTGTCTCCATAATATACTTCCTTCAATATCACTCTTTAGGCCATTGTTTTGCATGTTTTATTTTCCTTATGAGTAATCTGATTTAGAGACTGATGTAAACTGTTAGTGGGCTTATATTGAGCCCCTCTTCAACATTGAAGAAGGGCTCCATCATGTTTGGCTTCTCTATCATGCACTTCCTTTGAAATTCTTCCATTTTACCGTAAAATTGCATGACTGTTTTGGCCTATTTGTAATCTGAGTTGGAGCATGAAACATACTGATATTGTGATTATTTTGAGCCCCTCTTCAACATTTAAGAAGGGCTCAACCTTGGTTTCTTGCTCTACATATCACTTGCTTTGAATTCTTGTTCCACTCCCATTTTGCATGCTTTTTTAAGCTCACCATGCTTCGGATTTCAGCCTTCATCAGGCCTAGAGAGTGCCTTATTTTGGTCCATTCTTCATGCTTTGTTAAGGGTCTCAGGCCATTTGATGATTTTTTTTGGTACTTGTTTTGTAATCCTCCATATTTTCCGTAAAATTGCATGCTTTGTTAGGCTTGCTTAGCTTCGGATTTCAGCCTTAAGCAGGCTTAGAAAATGTCTTGTTTTGGTCCATTCTTCAAGTTTTATTAAAGGTATTAAGTTTTTTGGTCATTGCTTATGATACCTCTCTTTATAGCCCTCTTTTGGCCCAAATTTTGCATGCTATATTTGGTATATCTACACACTGAATTGGAGGCTGTCATCTATTGTAAATGTACATATTTTTGGTCCCTCTTTAGTTTTGTAGAACTGATTTTTTGGGTTTGAGCACTCTAAATACCACTTACTTTGTAATTCCCCTCTTTTCCCGTATTTTTGCATGCCATTATTGCCATATCTATGCTCACAATTTGGCCTTGTTTTGTACTGAAAAGATGCTATTTTTGGGGCTGCCTTGCTACTGTTTTTGCTTTCATGTACCAATTTTGCATGCTTAGCATAGCCGTAGGCCATTTCGGGTACTTAAAATCACATTTCGGGATGACTTCATGCGTTGATCGTCATTTCGTATCATTTCGGGGCTGTTTTCCCCTTCATTTAGCTACTGAAATTTGGTTTGCATGCTTGCATATCATTTTCCATGTCATTTCATGCTTTAGTGCATTGCCTCGGTTTGCGTGCCCGTGGGCACGCACTTCGAGGCACTCCGTTTTCATTCATTGGCTTCCTATGTGAGTAGGCTGAGGCTCTCTCATGTTGGTGTAAGCCCATCATTGCATTTCTGTACCATTTTCATGCTTGTATATCATCGCCTCGGTTGCGTGCTGGCACGCACTTTGAGGCACCTCTGTTTACCCGACGGCCTTTATGTGAGTGCGGTGAGGCTCTCATGTTGGCGTAAGCCCATCTTTGCATTCTCAGATGCCATTTCATACATTCCTCGGTTTATGCGTCTGCACGCCAAGATTTCGAGGTGCATCTTTTTATCCGACGGCATTTATCGAAAAGGCCGAGGCTCTCTCATGTTGGCGTAAGCCCATCATCGCATGCCGTATGCCATTTCATCATCGCCTCGGTTTGCGTGCTTGTGGGCACGCATTTCGAGGCACTTCGGTTTTATCCGATTCGCACGTCACATCATCGCCTCGGCTTGCGTGCCTATGGGCACGCATTTTGAGACACTTCGGTTTTATCAGATTTCCTTTCCATACGTTCCTCGGTTTGCGTGCCCATGGGCACGCATTTCGAGGCACCTCATTTTCATCTCACGGCCTCTTATGTGAGTGCGGCTGAGGCTCTCTCATGTTAGTGTAAGTCCAATTTGCATTCTCAGATGCCATTTCATGCTCAGATGTCACCACCTCGGTTTAGCGTGCCCATGGGCACGATTTCGAGGTATCTCATTTTAGTCCCATTGTACATCTTTTTTTCATGTCATTCCATGTTTTTATGCTATCATCTCGGTTTTGCGTGCGGTAGCACGATTTCGAGGTATCTCATTTGCATAGCATTGTGCATGCTAGGATATATTTTAGTTGCATTCATGCATATCGCATCGTGTTCGGATAGAGTTAGTTAGCACGGAAACGAGGCACGTTCGTACTCGAGTAACGGGTCTCAATTCCCAAGTCACCAACACCGGATTACCCATGATGGAGTTAGATTTTATTGTAGCATTCATATACATTCATCCTATATTGAGTTGTAATCCGATTCTCGACCATCATGCATCGAGATGCGTGATTGGTGGCACGAGGATCGAGGCATGCATATATTTGTGAAATACATTGCTATGCCCCTTTCACGCTCTCTGCGACAAAATGAAGAATCGAGAACCTTCGAAACTTCGCACGCATTTCAAGAAAAATACAAACAGAGGCTAATCGGGCACCGTGGATTTCACAAGAAAGGCATCCGCATGCATCATTTCATCATCCGGAGCAAAGCAAGGCGTTTCGGCTTGCATGCCAGTGTTACTCTTTTTGTAATTAATTTATTAATTAATTAGAAATATGTAATATTCTTTTATTCGGAACTGTATATTTATTCGGACCCTCTGCGCGAGGGCAGAATTGTAATAAGGGTGTGTGAGTGTGATGTATGTCTTCCAACCTCCATTTCTTTCTCCCTTTTATTTACCCGCTTACGATGGTTAGATATAGGGCATATTTCAATTAGCATACAGTATGACAGCATGTTTGCATCATTCATCCGTTTTGCACGCACTTAGCTCTACAAGATCATACAAACTGCATTTGTATTTCAATTCCAAATTGAATACTTGACAGTTAGTGCATTTCACATGCCATCTTTAGAATAGCCGAGCCTGCTATGGTTGCATTTTGCATGTGTTGCATTAGGCATTTCTGTATACTTAGGATCATGCATGATTTCTAATCAGTTTTTGTTTTGGCTTGGAGTACTCGGTGAGTTTTATGCTTTAGCATCCTTGCATGTGTGTGAGTGCTGCCATGATAGCATGCTTACTATGAGGCTATGTGCTTATGTGATATAACTGCCTTGAATGCCTGTGGGTGGAGGTTGAGTTATCTGAATTGGGACAATTCATCGATCGCTTGTTTTTTTAAGCCCACTAGATAGTGGCAAAATCATGTTTTCTAAGCCCACCCGAGGGTGGTAAATCCGCGTCTTAGCCTACTTGCGAGTAGCACCATCAAACCATTTTCAAACAAACAAACATGAAGTGTTTTGTTCCAATTCAGGCGATTCAGTCTATATTTGTATGTCAGGCGCATCACATAGTAACCTAGGCTAATAACCTAATAAGAACTCACAATATTTTCAAAAACAGATATCATGGTTAGTAGAGGCCTCTTTGATCGGCGAAGGTGCTCACGATGTGACCTTCCCCAATCGTACCCAAGTTCCCGAGCCAACTTTGGTGATGACGGACACGTGGCCTTTGGCACCGAGTTAGGGTTTCCTAAATTTCCAATTTTAAAAATCACTACAACAAAAAAGGCCTTTGGTGACAGATTGATTTTGTCTCCAAACATCAAAATTTCGTCACTAAAGTGATCTGCGACGAAAAAAAATTCGTCACCACGTTCGTGGCCTATACGTCCTCAAAAGTAATGACGAAAAAACAGCATTACCTATTTTTCATTTTTGGCGATGAAATGTTTCGTCTCCAAATGTTAAATTTTTCGTCCTCTAAAACACCAATTTCGTCACCAAAACTAAATAATATTTTATTTTAATTATTTTTTGCGACGAAATATTTCGTCACCAAATATATTTTAGTGACAAAAGTTTTCCTCACCAATGATATGGATTAAGGTGACAAAAAAATTAGTCACTAAAATGAGCAAAAAAGAAAATTATTCAATGACAAAATATTTTGTCACCAAATATGTCAATTTAGCGACGAAATATTTAGCAAATGTGACGAAATTATTTGTTTCATACTATATTATTAGTGACAAAATTATTCGTCATGTTTTTTGAAAACTAATAGCGACATTTTTTATTTCGTCACTAATAAAAATTAAAAATTTTGAAAATAGGAATATTATTTTCTTCCGAAATTTTTTCTTTTCAGTAACAATTCCCTATGCATTTCAATAACCTGTTCAATAAAATATCTATTACAAATCAATACAAAAATCTGTTTATTTTCATAAACATCACAATCGAATTTTAGCACTATCCACAAAAATACAATATGAACTGCATGTGGATTATAAACACGTCTCTTAATATTCACAAAAAACGGCTCCTAATATCCACAAATATAATATCAACCGTATGCAGATTATCAAACACATCTCCTAGTATCCAACAAAAAACATGTCTACTAATATCAACAAAAATAAAATATCAGGGGCGGATTACCAAACATGCCTCGTAATATTGACAAAAATATTTATTTACAACACAACCAAAATACATGTAAGGTAATATGAACAAAAACACAAAATGAGCTACCATCAGCCCTCCAAATTACCAAACACGTCCATATCAAATCTCGAATCTGCAAAAAAATGAAACACAAAAAAAAAAAAAAAAATATCAGTTAGACAATTATTATCTTATTCTTATCCATAACATATACAATTTAACACACATTTTTGGACTTAGTTTTCAAACCGGGAGTCCCGTGCTAATTCCGTAAGTTTCCACAACTCACATTGGTTAATCCCAAGGTGTTTGAGGTGTTTCCCGGGCCGTCTTATAGCTGTTGCACGATTTTGGCCCCCGAAGACCTATTTTCAAGCTTAAGTGTGAAAAAGTGCATATTTGAACTTAGTTTTCAAACCGGGAGTCTTGTGCTAGTTCCGTAAGTTTCCACAATTCACATTGGTCCATCCCAAGGTGTTTGAGGTGTTTCCCGGGCCATCTCGTGGCTATTGCACGATTTTGGCCCCCGAAGGCCTATTTTCCAGCTTAAGTGTAAAAAAGTACATTTTTGGACTTAGTTTTCAAATCGGGAGTCCCGTGCTAGTTCCGTTAGTTTCCACAACTCACATTGGTCCGTCCCGAGGTGTTTAAGGGGTTTCCTGGGCCGTCCCGTGGCTGTTGCACAATTTTAGCCCCGAAGGCCTATTTTCAAGCTTAAGTATGAAAAAGTACATTTTTAGACTTAGTTTTCAAACCGGGAGTCCCGTGCTAGTTCCATTAGTTTCCACAACTCACATTGGTCCCTCCCGAGGTGTTTGAGGTGTTCCTCGGGCCGTCTCGTGGCTGTTGCACTATTTTGGCCCCCGAAGGCCTATTTTCAAGCTTAAGTGCGGAAAAGTGCATATTTAGACTTAGTTTTCAAACCGAGAATCCCGTGCTAGTTCCCTAAGTTTCCACAACTCACATTGGTCTGTCCCGAGGTGTTTGAGGTGTTCCCCGGGTCGTCTTGTGACTGTTGCACAATTTTGGCCCCCGAAGGCTTATTTTCAAGCTTAAGTTTGAAAAAGTGCATTTTTGGACTTAGTTTTCAAACCGGAAGTCTCGTGCTAGTTTCGTAAGTTTCCACAATTCACATTGGTCTGTCCCGAGGTGTTTGAGGCGTTCCCTGGGCCGTCTCGTGGCTGTTGCACGATTTTGGCCCCCGAATGCCTATTTTCAAGCTTAAGTGTGGAAAAGTGCATTTTTGGACTTAGCAATTCTCTCAAGAAGAACTATGTTTGATTAAATGTACAAATGGTATACACCATTATATACTAACATGATTCTCATCAACTATCTGTAAATACTCTGTATCCTTTTTGTAAGAAAGAGAAGAGAGCAATTCTCGCAAAAAGAACTGCTCATATTTTTCACCTAATAATTAAATCCTTGATCGGACCTGAAATATACTCAAAAAATTGTGCATTAGATGAATAAAATCAAGGTCCATGCACTCCAAATGTATTTTTGAGAATCATTAGCAAGCTTGAATCGTTTATCAAAAGGTAATACTTGAACTGAACCTTACGGTTTCAGCCTATCAAGTTATGGCAGGTAGAATCACAAGGATATGCACAGTCAATTTCCTTGGTCACCCTTCTTCCAAAGTACCAATCACCTACTGCTTCTGCAATGGTCTGTAAGAAATTGACTGGTTGTTACTCACTATGAAAACTTCATTAGATTTAAATCTCATTATTATAGATGAAATCAATGATATTAATAATAGTCAATGGTGCATAAATTTTTGCAGGGACTAATCACATCACTAAAATGGCAACCTTAGATATTCTATGCTAATAGAACAAGTAATATTCAGTCATGAACTATAACACCACACCATGGCATGCTTTGTCAACTTATTACATTATATCAATCATAGATTATGATTTCTAATTAAATTTGTACACACATAGGATTGAATCATTCTATGCATGGGTTGTAGAATATTTGACATGACTATGACGCATACCAATCTAGTTTTACAATTTTTTTGGATATGTAACTTTAGATCAGACTTTGAGAGCTGAGCATTCATTTGATAAGTGTATTTACTTGTCATTGGTGCTTCATAAATGGACAAATACAAAAGAGGAGAAAATCACGACTAGAAAATGACAGCAACTTATTAAAGCTATCATATCCACCAAGGAAAGGGGCTAGTTTGTAAACCTTATTGTGCACTCTAGGGGAGTCTGATGCTAGCCATGTATCTTGTGACTCACTTTGGCAATGCACAAAACATGAGTTTATGAACATCCCTCCTCTTTTAGAGTATTTAAAAAATAAACTCAAAGCTGCAAACATATCTTTCTGGAACCCTAAAGAATAGAAATTCTAATAAACATGTCTATCATAAAGGATAACACATTAAAAATTACATGCAAAATTTATGAAAGTTTTATATTTAATATGAGAGGTATGCTCTCTAAATTGAAGATAACACTGCTGGAAATGAGGGTAAATAAATATTTTGAAAGCACATTGGTAAGGGCATTCAATTTCAAAATAAACGCCAAATCGATTAAATGGTGAGTTTCTTAATAATTGTAGTCACACAGCAGGATAGACAATTTTTTCAAAAATATCCTTCTTGTGTAATATTCTAGAAAGGAAGGTTTTTCAATTGACGGCCAACAATACCTGGGAAATGGCATATTATTGGGAAATTGTTGCCCCATGAATGCCCCTGAAACCATAGAATTGGACATGACAAAAATATAGAAGAAAATTTCAAGTGAATGGAAACAAAAACAGAAGCTGATGGTGTGATTTTACTAGGAGATGAAGACATTCCTGAAGAAGGTATCTGTGAAGGTGGTATAGATCCATAAGATGAAGCCTGAGGCTGCATCAAATGGGAGGAGTGGGTATCTACAGTTTGCTATAAGGCTGTAGGAGCTGACAAATTTGCCAGTGCTCCTTGCACAGGCAACGTAGAAGGCAACTACATCACAGGAAAACACAATTTTTTGAGATTAAAAAATGATAATAAATAAATAAATAAATAAATTTGGCAATTTATTGTCTAGCTCAGCATATCTCTCACGCTTTTCTAAAGGTTTGTGCATGTCTAGTTTTCATCATCCACCTAATTGTGCTTGTTCAACATATTGAGGAGTTTAGAAAGCAACTAGAACAAATATACAACCTGTCCTCGATAAAATCAACTGGAACAAAAATACAACCTGTTCTGGATAAATTAAGACATGCACACTATAGGCTTTTAATATAAGTTAGTATTCTACAAACACTGAAATTATCAATAGAAATATTTCAGCTCAGCCACATGCTTGCAACTGTGCACCTAATTACTATGTAAGCCTGAATTTATCAGGACTTCCATTGATATCATGCAAAATTTTAGCATGCATCACACACAGCTTAATATGACTGAGAAAAGTGTAGGAAATGAGTAAATGTAAGGGCACAGGTCAACACTTACTGTACTCCACTACAGTTGGTGCAAACAGAGAATGAGGTCTAGCATTGACTTTTGTATTAAATATTATGGAATCTCACAAAAATGAAAAGCTGCTGCACAGTACAAGACTGAGGAAAGAGCAGAGGAACCCAAAGTCATGGATTGTCACCTCATAAAACCCACATTGTCCAAGCATTTTTTACTAGGACATGAGGAACCCAAAGTCATGGATCCAATGCTACACATATTTCAGCTGATTTTACATAAACATCCAACAATGTAGTCCTCTGCATCACAATGATTGACCATGAAATTTGAAGATTTTAAGGTCCATAGTGAGGTTACCTTATTTTATTTTGAGCAAATGTGCCAAATTAGTGCAAAATTCCCAGAAATAAATGCATTTAGTAACCAATGAAAAGCAAAACACATTTATTGGTCCTTAAGAGCAACTCCAACCATACTCTTCATTTTTTACTAGTTAAAATACAAAAAAAGTAATCTTTATTTTGTCTAATCCTTTTTTTTTTATCTACATACTTTATTTTACCGATTTACACCCACAAACTATTTAAAGAAACCTCCCAAAAGGTTTTAAAATGTAGCTAGCCTTAAAAGGATTATGTTAAAATAGCTATTGTAATAACTAGTCTTAAAGAATTTTGTTAAAATAGTTATTGTAATAACTAACCGTTTGGATGACTAAAATATGATAATATTAGTATAATATTCTACAAGCAGAGTTTCATCCCATCCTCGCATGCCTTTTCTTATGCTTTCTTAGCAAGTAAACGGAGCACAGAAAACAGCAAAAGCATCAAGCAAAGCACCAAGTTCCAAATTCTAATCTAACCATACTGACATTTTACAGTGTGATCTGTTGGTGAGAAACCAACAGAGACAGCAACCTAGACAATACAGCAACCAACAGAGGCAGCAATACAGCATATACAAATCAAAATAGAGGCATGCAACCTAATCCAAATACAAACAAATCAAACAGAGGCATGCAACCTAGTGCTAGCAGAGGCCAAAAACAGCAACAGATACACAGATTAGCATCAGATACAGAGTAGCAGACCAGCCACACAGCAGCAGAAAAACAGATTAACAGATACCGATACATAACGAATTTTTTTATGGGTCACAGATACTAAATACTTATTTCGGCATACCCTGATGAAATCAAATTGGTCCAAATTTTTTAGAAAACTTGCCATTTCAAATTTTGCTTCATTGTTAAAGTCAAAAAAAATTATAGAAAGATACAGGAAGGAGAAAGAATAATTACCTCTGAAATTATTCAATAAAACATTTGATCGGGCTAGACGTTGGGTTGTTGTTGAACAATGCGAGACCATACCCAAATTGCCCCTAATCATGATCACTTAATTCCTCAATTTTATAGCTATTCTATATCAATTTACTGTTGCTTCACTAGTCATCTAACAGAGTTGAGACTAGCAGATCCTGGAGAAAAACAGCTCTTTCGGCAGCCTGTCTCTTCCTTTTTTCCCGCTCTTCATAACTCAATGATGGATCAAAACTGCACAGTAAAGAGAGAGAGATGTTCAAATTAGGACTTAAAAAGAGCAATGTTTACATCAGCTTAGGTGAATCAAATATGAGAAAATAGGTATTTCAACAAGTAGAAAATTCAATCTCTCGAGAACTTATTGAGCAGTATGCGTCTCTAGGTGCATCACAGCAACGGTTCTACCTAACCTTGCTTGGAGAAGATACATTTAAGAAGCAGAATGTCTAACATGATTTAAAGGCACTAAAAAAACATCCAGAACAAGTGAAGTTTTTGAGTAAGAACGATACATTTTCCTAAAAATAAAAATGCCCAAGGCTGGACTAGGGAGACAGCCAATAGCCTATAAACAAAGCCACATGTTTCCTAAAACTTGTAAAAGTCACACGCAAATTATCTTTGGAACATTAGCTGAGAGGATAGGCCTATTAATCTGTAATTTGATGATTCCAATTTCTCCTAAAAAATTATCGAAACCCTATATTTAGCTTAAAATTTAAATAACAAACCATATTTGGATAGCAATGAAGGTGGTCAAGAATAAATATAGGGTTAACCATACAGCAATTATGAATGCTGTTTAATGCTAAGGAGACAATAAATACACAACAAAACATTTCAAAGGATATCTTGAATAAATGTCCATGTTGCAGAGTGATATGACTTAACATGTCGCCCACAACTTTTATGGAGCATATGGGACAAACCTGTAAGGAAACAGTGAAAGCAGTGTGAGTTTCTTGTGACCAGATATTGATTGAAAAACACTATCATCAATCACTCCTAGGGGTAAGAATTATAAATAAAATAAACCTCCAAGAACAATCAAGATGTTCACTTCTGTCTAGTTTCATTTTTATTTTTTTCAGAGGGATTCATGAACAATATACAGCATGGACCATCTCAATCAATATTTTCACTTTGCTGATAAAAAAAAAAATCAATATTTCACTTTCACACATCAGGAAGAAAAGCAGGACTATTTAAATTTGTCTACAAAATATATGAAGTTTTCTTTGGGGCTTTCAAGAGACCAAGTGCCTCAAACATTTTCATTTATATGCCTGTGCTTACCAGTTTTTTTAGAAGATGATATGATTGCAAGCATCAAAAGGATAAAAGTAAACTTGGGAAGCTAGAAGGGAAGAGCCAGGTTAAGTTGAGAATTGTTGCCGTTCAAAGATGTGGGAAGATAACACATACCACTAATAAGAGATGGTAGCAGGTTTCACCATCAGCGTGTTCAAGGAGTATGAACTGAGACCAAATTTTCAAAACACTGATTCAGCATTTTTCAAAACACTGATTCAAAACAGAGATAAATAACAAATAGAAAAACTAATCTCTGATCGAAGAAGACAAAGAGTCCCAAATAAAATCGAACTTCGAGAACCTGTGCAATTTTTGCCTAGATTTTGTTCTACACCCTGTCAAACAATTTTTTCACACACAAACAACGATGACAACGATGAAAAACATCAAATGCAGTAGAAATTTAATAGGAAGTGTTTAATAGCTTCTGAAGGCAAATTTGGTGCAACCTCGCTAGTTTTCACTTTGCTGAAATGCACAATAAATTCCATAAAAGAAGAACAAAAAGAAATAAAACCTTCTTTAAACAAAGATGGTCTGGTGGAATTGGCAATGGCATATGGCTAACCTCTTATATATTGCACATTATTTTTTTACCATGTGACATGGGACTTTCTTTCATTGTTTTCAAGGCATAAGAAAACATAAACAAGTTAGATCGTGGGCCATAAATGAACACAACACAAGAAATCGAAACACGAGAGCAGGCATGAGTGATAAGCAGGGCTAACCACAACATTTTGTTTATCATCACATAAGTCTACCTTCAGTTACTCTAAGGAATTGTGATGTCAGTGAGGTTCTGAAAACTCCAAAGAACTCAGCATTACAATATCAAATCTGATTGGCTATGTTGCACAACAAAACTGGGCTCAATTAATAATTCACAGTATGTTTCTTCAATAAAAAAAAAACACAATCTTGTTCCCCAACCCCCTTTGATATGGCTGTCTCTATATCTATATCTATATCTATATCTATATATATTGGTGTCCATCCATCTCCTTGGGATTATATTGATCCAAGCTTGTACTATTTTCCACTTAGCCTCTTATATCCCTAAGTTTCAAATGCAATTCATGACAAATTAGGCACTCTATAACTGATGTAGAGATGCGTATGAAATGAACGAAAAACACAAAGAAAACAAGAATAATATTTTATATATTTCTCTGAATTTTATTACTAAAAAGAAAATTAATTAATCTCAAAATCTTACATCCCAATTTATAATAAAAAAGAAAATCATGACTGTGTCAATAACTTCAATATTGGGCTAAATGGAATGCATCATATTTTATGCAATTCAAATAACTACTTGAACAGCAAAGGTCTTTTTCTTCTCATGTGGTTCATAATCATACAAATCTTAAATGTTTAGTCATTGCCAAAACTCCGATTCGAATTACAATCAGAAAGTATACAAAAAAGTAACTAAAGAAAGAATTAGGATGGAGAAATTAAACCAAAATCTTTCCCCTCTAGAAACAATACTTTAATTTACTTTCACAGTATCTTAATCAAATTACAAGGTTCATATTCAGAATTTAATTATATTCAGAATCTAATTATAAATAAAATAGAGCAGGATATATATATATATATATGTATAACAATATAATGTATACAGAACACAGAGTAGCAAAAGAAAAGACAGAAAGAGAGAGCATCGAGAGAAAAGAGCAACGAGAGAGAGAGAGACTAACAGATCAGCGGCGGTGAGAAGAGGAGAAGCTAGATCGGCACAGCAGCGAGGGGCGGTGAGGAGAGAAGAAGCTAACAGATCAGTGGCGGTGAGGAGAGGGTGACAGCGGTGAGGAGAGTGAGCCGATCGGCGACGAATCTGTGTCTGAATCGATGAGGAGAGTGAGCAGCGGCGTCGTCTGTGTGTGTGTGTGTGAAATCGATTTGAACCGATAAATTATTGTGTGTGTTTGAGGCGCCAAAACATTTTTATTTCCCCCTAAAATATTTAGTGACTAAATTATTTATTGGTGACAAAATTATTTCTTCACCAAAGATAAAAATATTGGCCACAAAAATCATTTTGTCACTAAATGATATTAAAATATTAAAAATTATTGGTGACAAAAATATATTCGTCATTAATAATTTTATAATTGGTGACAAATTTTTTCGTCACCAAAAGTCTCAAAATTTTGACGCCGTCCGAAAATATTAGCGGGAAAATATTTGGTGACAAAAAAAATATAAATAATGACGAAAAATAATTTCGTCACCTAATGTTTTTATTATGATTTAGATTGGTGACAAAATTTTATTTTTGTCTCCAAAAATAATACATTTGGAGACGAAATATTATTTTCGTCATTAAGAGATACATATTTTGTGACAAAAAAAAATTTCGTCATTAGTTTTCGTCTCTAAAGACTATTTTTGTTGTAGTGAATATTTAGGTGGCGACTCTGTTATCTGGCAAAGCAGTCCATGTTTGGCACTTCTTTCAAAAAATCTGTTTTTCTTCAAAACGATTTGCCGGATTTGGACTCTTTGGTTCAAGATTTGGAACCGCAACAAAAATCGAGTCCGAACTGTAGCGAGGTCCCTCGCGGGCTTGTTACACAAGCACGTCATCTAAGACATCTCATTACGTTTTGCACATTTTCCTATATATTTGACAAAACTCATTTCTCTCTCTCTCTCTCTCTCTCTCTCTCTCTCTCTCTCTTTCTCCATCTCTTCACTTTTCCAAATTCAATTTTCCTCCTTTGAAATTTTCTCTCTCTAACATTTCTCTTCCAAACCTCTATTTTCGTGTTTTCAAGCTCTATAATTGCTCCATTCTCCATCTCTAGCGAGCCTTTCAATTGTTCCATTCCGACCAAATGCACCATCTGACTCCGGTGAGCATTATTCTGGTGTCTTTTCCTTGGCCTTACTCGGTAAGTTGTCTAATTTCTTCTTTCTACGTTCAGTTCTTTACTGTTCTTCGAATATGTCGTTGTTGTGAAATATTTGTACATACTCCTACTACTCTCTGTATCAAATTCTACTCTCATGCCCTGATTTGCTTACTACTTTCATGCTTACAAACTGTGAATCAATTCACCCTTTTAAATCTGTCACTTGTATTGATCGTTCTTCTTCAATATCTTTTGCTCTTTGAATTTGGCATACGCCTTACACTGTATCTATTAGCACTCTTGCGTTGCTATTGAATCTATATCCATACTTGAACTCTGTTTTTCTTCATTGATCCTGAACATTGCCTTGGATTCATTTGTTAAATGCCATGAACTAATGCTTACTAATTTGTTATTGCCCCTGATTTTGTACTTCTTGATTCTGAATCTTGTCTTTTCTATTTTCTTGGTGCATTATTCAGATTCTTGCCTTCAATTCTTGTTTTTGTAGTCCTAGGCTTGGGATTTGCCTTAGAACCCTATTCTTTAGGAAAACTGAAACAAAAACCCTATCTAGGCCACCAGAAACCCCTCCTTAGTTGTTTAACCGAGATTTTTATACCTTTACCGAGCCTCTTACCAAACAGCTGTTATCAAACCCTCCATTGTCAAGATAATGGGCATGTTTAGGTGGAGGGTAGATATCCTAACCAAACTAGAGTACTTTCGCCAGGAGTTCTCCATCCCAGTCGATGTTCAGATCAAGTTGGCTAGAAAGGAGGACTTTATCATGCCTGATAAGGACTTCATGCCATTCCCCGTAGTCGCGTTTATTGAGTGTCGACTTCGGTTTCCCTTAGACATTCTTTTTGGAGAAGTCCTTCATTACTACAAACTTAACCCCATGCAACTAGCCGTCAACTCATTTAGGGTTACCAATGGCGTAATCGAACTGGCACGCTGAGAAAATGCTAGAATTACTCTAGTCGATATGCAATGTTGTTACACCATGTGTGGCCTTAAGTCGGCCAGTGGCACACCTACTATCTCAAGCCCAGATCCACTGCCTACAAACTCATAGTTGACCTTCCTGACTCTAACAAAGGTGTATATATGTATCCTGCTTGTGAGATTATTGTTGGGGATATGCATCTGTTTATTGATTTACTGCCATTGAACATTGATCATTTTGATGTAATATTGGGGATAGATTGGTTACAAAAATATCATGCCACCATTGATTGTGTGACCAAGCAAGTTGTTTTCTGTCCACCTGGTTTGCCCGAATTTGTGTTTAATGGGAGTGGAGTAGTACCTCCTTCGTATTTGATTTCTTCAGTGAAAGCCGTTAAACTGATTAGAAAGGGGTGTAAAGGATATCTGTGTTCTGTGCTAACTGTGTCTACTGATGATAGTGTTAAAACTGATGTGAATTGTATTCCTATAGTCAGAGAGTTCCCAGATGTATTTCCAGATGATCTGCCAGGGGATTTGATTGACAGAGAGATTGAATTCACCGTTGATGTCATTCCGGGAACACAACCGATATCTAAAACTCCTTACCGAATAGCCCCAATCGAAAGAATCGGTGCAAGTCGCAAGAACTATTAGATAAAAGTTCATCGGACCTAGTACTTCACCGTAGCGACCGCTTCGCTTTGTAAAGAAGAAAGATGGCTCATCGAGATCGTGCATCGACACGCGAACCAATAAGGTAATCAGAAGAATAAATACCCATTCACGTATTGATGACTGTTTGATCGATTCTGAGGAGCTCGTATTTTCAAAGATTGATCTCGGATCCGTACCATCAATTGAAAGTTAAACCAGAGACATTGATAAAAGCGCTTTAAGCGAGGTATGGACATTATGAATTTTTAGTTATGCCTTTTGGAGTTACCAATGCACCTGCAGCATTTATGGACCTCATGAATAGAATCTTTAAACCGTACCTTGATGACTTCATTGTGGTATTTATTGATGACATACTGATTTATTCAAAAAGTAGAGAAGAACACGAACATCATTTGAGACTTGCCCTACAGACCTTAAGAGAACAGAAACTATATGCTAAACTGTCTAAATGTGAATTTTGGCTTGACCATGTTATGTTTCTGGGGCATGTTGTTAGCAAAGATGGGATATCTGTTGATCCGCAGAAAATTGAAGCTGTAGTGAACTGGCCTAGACCAACCAATGTGACAGAAGTCCGAAGCTTTTTGGGATTGGCTGGATATTACAGAAGATTTGTTAAAGACTTCTCCAAAATTGCTTTACCATTGACTCAACTGACACAGAAGGGGACATCATTTGATTGGACTGACCAAAAGGAATCAGCATTCCAAGAATTGAAAACCCGACTGGTGACTGCACCTGTGCTTACCTTACCTTCAGGTACGAATGGTTATACTGTTTTTAGTGATGCTTCTCATAAGGGTTTGGGATGTGTTTTAATGCAGAATAGGAGAGTAATTTGCTTATGCTTCCCGATAACTGAGACCTCATGAAAAGAACTACCCAACCCATGATCTGGAACTTGCTGCAGTGGTATTTGCATTGAAAATCTGGCGTCACTATCTGTATGTGGCAACATGTGAAGTATACACTGACCACAAAAGTTTGAAATATTTCTTCACCCAGAAAGAATTGAACATAAGACAGCGGAGGTGTCTAGAACTGATTAAAGATTATGATCTGCAAATTTTGTACCATCCAGGAAAGGCCAACACCATTGCCGATGCTTTGAGCCGGAAGTCGATTGCAAATTTAGCTTGTTTGCTAACCGGGCAGAAAGAATTGCTTTGTGACCTTGAAAGATCTGGAATTGAAATTGTGTTACGGGAATAAGGTGGAACCATAGCTGCTATTTCTGCTCAACCGGCATTGATTGAAGAGATTAAAGAAAAACAACAACAAGATGACTTCTTGAAGAAGATCATCGAAGAAAGGGAATCTAAACCGAGACCGGGGTTCAAATTTGAAAACAATGTACTGAAATTTCAAGAAAGACGTTGTGTACCGAATGACACTGAACTGAAAAGAAGAGTTCTGCAAGAGGGCCACAACTCAAAACTTTCTATTCATCCGGGGAATACGAAAATGTATCAAGATTTGAAATTGAATTTCTGGTGGCCGGGAATGAAGAAAGAAATTGCTGACTTTGTGTCCAAATGTCTTCATTGCCAACAAGTTAAAGCGGAACATCAACGACTCGCAGGCTTACTGCAACCCTTACCGATACCGGAGTGGAAATGGAAACATATTACCATGGATTTTATCGTTGGGTTGCCTCGCTCCAGTAAAGGTATGGACTCAATTTGGGTTATTGTTGATAGATTGACTAAATCTGCTCACTTCTTACCTGTTAAAACAATTTATAATGCGGACAAATTGGCTATACTCTATATTGATGAAATTGTTAGACTGCATGGAGTGCCTGTGTCCATTGTTTCTGACAGGGATTCGAAGTTTACATCGAGGTTTTGGCAAAGCCTACAGACTGCATTGGGGACTGAACTGAGACTGAGTAGTGCTTATCATCCTCAGACAGATGGCCAATCAGAAAGGACCATCCAGACTCTGGAGGATTTACTGAGAATGTGTGTCCTTGATTTTCAGGGAAATTGGGAAAGCCATTTGCCATTGGTTGAATTTGCCTACAACAACAGCTATCATTCAAGTATTGGTATGGCGCCTTTCGAGGCATTGTATGGCAGGAAGTGTAGATCTCCGATTTGCTGGGCAGAAGTTGGAGATGGGCCTTTGCTCGGGCCCGAAATTGTGTATGAGACGACTGAAAAAGTGAAACTGATACAACAGAGACTGAAAACTGCACAGAGTAGACAGAAAAGTTATGCAGATGTCAGAAGACGGGACCGAGAGTATGAAGTAGGTGATCATGTGTTTGTAAAAGTGACACCAATGAAAGGCCAGACTCGCTTTGGAGTCAAAGGCAAGTTGGCGCCTAGGTATGTCGGACCGTATGAGATTATTGAGAAAATCAATCCGGTGGCGTATCAAGTTGCGCTTCCTCCTGAAATGGAGCATATGCATAACGTTTTCCACATTTTGATGTTGAGAGATTATCTCCGGGATCTATTCCACGTAATTGAGCCTACTCGGATAGCGTTGAGTGATGACTACACTTACGAGGAAAGGTCTATATAGATTGTAAATAGACGGATCAAGAAATTGAGAAACAAGGAGATCCCGTTAGTGAAAGTTGACTGGCAGAACCATGGTGGCGTGTATGCTACTTGGGAAAGGGAAGATGACATGGCTAAAAGATACCCGTAATCGTTTCCATCAATCTCGCTTTTCTTCGGAATGAAGGTAACTCAAGTTTAGAGGACTAAACTCTTTTAAGGAGGATCAGAATAACCCTCATCATCGCTTCACCGATAACCATCGATTCTTTAATCGAAGTCTCGATAATGACCGATAACCGGATCAATAAAATATCGAATCGATCGATCAAATTGACCTTGAATTGATTGAGTATATCTATTGTATTGCATATTCTATCTGTTTGATTGATTATTTATCTGTTCGTGTTTTATGTTTAAACTGCTAATTGAAGGCCTTGTCGGCGGCCAAATCTAAAATTGATTGGTGTTCTGTGATCCTTAGATTTTATGTGATTTAATGGTATATTTATCTAAAATGTGATTAGGAATGATTAAACTAGATTAAATTAAGCCAAATCAATAGAGTCGCCTTATTTACGGAATTGCCATTGAGTGGGCCTTAGTTTATTCTTATTACTTGAGCCTTAAACACCTAATCAAAACATTCCCTTCAGCCATTTTGAGTGTTCAACCGACATTAGAGAGAGAAGGGAGAGAATTGAGAGGGATTTTGGCTATAATTTGATGATCTTGAGGAAATTGAAGCATAAGTTGGCAAATTGAACTTCTACACTTGTAATTGAAGACTTAGGTATGAGAATTCAACCCTCTAATTGTGAGTTTAAGCTAATTCTTGCATGATTTATGCTTCATTTTAGAATTAAGTCATGTTGTAGCTCATACATGGTGCATTATACTAGAAATTATGCATGTTTGAATTGGTGAATTTTGAGTTGAGTTCATGACAAATTGTACATGCATGCTCATGTATGATTTCACCATGTTCTTGAAGGAATGAGCTCATTTGAACAAGCTTTGGAGCTTTAATTTGGTTTAAAACTCATGCATGACATGTTTGAATGTTGTTCTTGAAGAATGGTTGGAAATTGGGTTTGAATTAAACACCCTTGGGCTTTGATTTCTTAAATTGAGTTTTGAAACATGTTATTCTATGTGTTTAAAAGAGTTTTTCAGGAAATGGGCCCAAGATGATCGAATTGGGAGCATCAAATTTGAGTTTTGAACTTAGAACACAAACCTGGATTTTTTCCAGATTTTTGCCTTCCGCTCGAGCGGGAAAATCAAGCTCCCAGTATTTTTCACTGTAGTGCAATCTGCTCGAGCGGGGGAGAAGTAGCGCTCGAGCGAGAAAATCGAGCATCCAATACTTGCACTGTTCATCAGTTCGCTCGAGCGGAGAAATGTGCGCTCGAGCGGAGTATTGAGTGACACACTCGAGCGGGGAAGTTGACGCTCGAGCGGGTACCTTTGTTTGCTTGTCCGCTCGAACGAAACTCAAGGCCGGCGGGATTCGCTTTCAATCAAATTTCAAAATGTTTTCTAAGTGCATCTTTGCATCCTCTTTCCATCCTAGGCATTCCTAGGGTATATTTAAGGCATCTTAAAGAGGATATAGATGTAGAACACACCGAGGCAAGTTTAGGGATTAAGTTATTATTTTTCCCAATTGTGTAACGTAGAGTGTGTTCAATCTGTTAACTGTATAGGGTTGGCATTTCAAGGAGACGCTCTAGCCTACTATAGCCCAGAACTCTGTGAGTAACAATTGTGTAAAGATATGTTCAAAATGATTATCTTCAATAATCGAATCGAATCATGCATCGAATCGATATTGTTATTGAATGAATGTATGTCCTTTATTTCGAACTGTCATCGTGGCATCCTTAGCACTTATCGCTTATCGTTATTCTGAGAGATCTCTGTCGGTTTCCTTTGTGGAACCACTATCGCTTCTTGTCGATGGCCATCATTACTGTTCGGTCTTTTAAGACCTATTGTTACTAATATGCTAATGGATGTATCACATATGACTGTTTACTGTACTGAGCAACTGATATACTGATTGAATTGAACTGTTTTCATTACTGTAAGGACATTCATTCTAAACCTCTTTACGCTTTATGTTATTCACTGGGCTTTAGCTCACTTTCATATATATATATGTAGGTGGGCGAACCTTTGGATCAAAACTAGAGGCGTCGGAGTAAACTCCAGCTTTTGTCAAGCCAACCAATGTGCCTCATCATGAGGTTCCGAGCCTATCATGCTAAGGCTTAGGGTGTTTTAGTATTTCCTTTTGCACAACAGCATCGCTTTGTAATAACCGAATGGATTGTATAGACCAATGTTTATCAGATCGTTGAGTGGGATTAAGTCCCGTCTTGAAGGATTGTAAATGATGTGCATAACTGTTCTGTACCGAATGTTTATATGCATGAAAAATCTTTTTGGCATACAAACTGTCACAGCTCATTGAACATTATTTATTTATCAGATATTTTCGCCAGACTCGAACTCGCTTTTATCAGACATCATGTTGCGGGCCTTCTAATCTCGAATTCTCGACCTGATTCTGCTAAACCTATAGGGCCGGGTTTAGGTCGTGACAGGTGGTGCTGGAAGAAGAAGGAGAGAGAAGATGTAGAGGAGGAGAGAAGAAGGAGGAGCAGAGAAAGAGAAAGTAAGGAGGTCATAGTGCAATTGGTGAACTAGAGAGAAAAAGAGAAAAAGGAATAAAAGTAGAGAGAGAGAAGTATTCGAGACAATTCGCATCTCGAATTGTCGAAGTCTGAAATATTTTTCTAATTGAAGTGGCTATGTTTAAAGAGGTGGTAGTGTAATTTACCTAAAGAAAAGAGCCTAGAGAGTTTTGACTAGCCGATCTAAACATAAAACGTCTGACCTACAAAAAATTGTAGGGTAAAGAATCCAATGGCTCTAGTGCACGCACAACCGACTAGGTTTCCGTGCAATTCATCCTCTTAGATACCTCATGGCACATTGTGCCTGTTTATGAAATTATTTACGACTTATTTCAAATTTTCACTAATTTAAGCTATTTTGATGTGTTTGGTTTAGCTTATAGCTTATAGCTTATAACTTTGTGGAAGTCAGAAATCAGCTTATTCTTTGAGTGGGGCAGGAGATGCTTTAAGAATAAGCTAGAAATCAGCTTAAGCTGAAAGTTATAAGCTATAAGCTGTTTAGGCATAAGTTATAAGTACTTTTCCACAGCTCTTCCAAACAGGGCTATTATCTTCTATTAATTATAAGTACATATGTTCATCATTATTCCTCGATTACTTAATATAAATATGGTGAAACACCCCCTCCAAATAATAGAAGATATGAGATGACATATATTTAGGGATTCTTTGGCAATAATTGTTTTAGTGAATTTTTTAATTTTTTGATTTTTTGAGTTTGAAATTTTTTTAATCGTTTAGTATTTTTATTTAATTTTTTTGATTTTTTAACTTTAGAATAATAAAATTATTCTTAATATAAAATGATATTTTTTTTCATTTTTTATTTGTATATGAAATAATTTAATACTTTTATAATCTTTTTTTTTTTTATAATTTTGTTTTTTTTTTATCTTCTATTATTATATAGCCTAGCAAAAATGCCAAAGCAAGGCTTATCCGCATGAAAAAATTCCGCCTTTGGTAGGGGAATGAATCCAACGGCTCTGGTGCACGTACAACCTGACTAGGTTTCCGTGCAATTCATCTCTCTTTAGCATGGTTTGGGAAGTTTACCATTTTAATTGCTTGGTTAAAATAATTATAAAAAAATTAATTAATTATAAATAAAATAAAATAATTTATTTTATTATTTATTTATTCTAACCTATTTTATTTTATAGTAAATTATTTTAACTCAATCCAGCCCCAAACACCCCGTTATATATAATCCATTTTGTTGGATAGTGTGTACTCCTTACCTTTCAAAGCCGTCCTCACCTTCACTGTCTACTTCGTTGGATCCACCTTCCTCTACATTTCACAAACCCCGTCTTCCCATTTCTTCTTCGTTTCGTTTATACTACTTGTTTTAGAGAAACGTTGGGGGATTTCCATATTCCACACAGGAAAATTGAAGACAAAAACCGTTTAGATTCCCAGAAAAGAAAAAAAACAACAACAAACGCTCTCTCTGAATGAAGCTCTCAATTTCTACCCCCACCACAAAAAGATGTCAAACATCCTCACCTCTCTCTCTCACGCTTCTCTCTCTCTCTTTCACTTAACCATGTCCATCGCAGATCCTTGGCCTTTTCCCTAGATTCCAAACAACCCACAAACCAAATCTCTCTCTCTCTCTCTCTCTCTCTCTCTCTCATCATCATCATCAACCATGAGAAAGATCAGAGGCTTCAAGCTCAAACACAGGGTCACAACCCTTTTCCGATTCTTCCTCCACCGGAACCGCTCTTCTTCCGGGTACCGCAGACTCGACCCACCAGACCCAAACCCCAAACCCATCTCCACACTCTTCACTTCCCTCAAAACAAAGGCCAAGTCCCTCTGTTCTACCAATACGGGTCGGATTTTGGGTCGGGGTTACGTTCCAATGAATAGTAATCATCGTTTGGTGGGGGTGCCGAAGGGTCAGATGGCGGTGTATGTGGGTCAGAAAGACGGCGGCGATTTTCGCCGGGTTTTGGTGCCGGTGGTGTATTTCAACCACCCGTTGTTTGGAGAGCTGTTGAGGGAGGCCGAGGAGGAGTTCGGGTTTGATCACTCGGGTGGGATTACGATTCCTTGTCGGATTTCGGACTTCGAGAACGTCAAGACCAGGATCGCCGCCGGCCGCTGTGGGCGGAATTTGCTGACGTGGAAGAAGGGTTCTTCTTGATTAGTTTGATCTGACGACGACGACGACAACGACGACTACAAATTGGTGATGTTGATTGAGATATTTTTGCTACTTATATTTGGCAATTAAATATTTTAGTTGATAAATCCAAAAGTTTGTATATATTTTTTTAGAGGATCAAAATAATTATTAAAATAGCTATCAAACCAGGTCATAATTTTGATTTGATTTGATTTGATTTTTATGTTTTTTGAACTTATTTTTATTTGAGTTTAAATTCAACAAGTTCAAATATATGATGTATTTGATTATTAGTTGTAAATGTATATACAGTAAATTTTTTCTTCAATTAACATTTTGCTTTCCTATTTTTCAAGTGTTGATTTTTATTAATAAGATCAATCGACATTTTTCTTATTAACGTGGGCATATCTCCCATGAAAGTGAATTTATAACAAAATCCTTATAAAGGGTTCGATTGAGAATTATTATTTCGATGATTTTTTAAATTTTTACAAAAGGAAAAAAGAAAATAAAGAAATTTGATTGACTCTTTATATTAATTTTTTGATTTTTTTTATAATTATTTTTAGCCAATTGCCAAACATCCCATAAAATTGTATATTCTTTGTATGGGACGTTTTTTTTCTTTTAATAGAAAGGGATATTCTTGGTTCACATTTTTAGAAATTAATTTTGTTCAATAATTGTAAGGTAAGTTCTCGCTCACTAGTTTGACAGTGCAAATCTGATGTTTAGATGTCAAAAAAAAAATTAAAAAAAAAATAAAAAAGATTGTGAAGTGCAGATTTGCCTCGAGCAAGATGAGTGCTTGTTTCCTGTTCAAAAAAAAAAAAAAAAAAACAAAGATGAGTGCTTCTTTCGGCTCCAGAATAGAGCTTGTCGACCCGGTATTGGTGGAGGAATAAAGATTGAGTTTTAGGCGTTATTTGAAATCTTCTAAATAATTGTACTTTTTGACTTTTTATGAAATATGGGTTGTGTTTGAAGTGATGTGGTAGAGAGGTGATGTGACTTAAATAAGATGATGTGATTTAAATAAGATAATGACTTTTTGACTTTTTAACTTTTATTAAAAATGCCAAACTTGACCTTCGTAATGTAATAAAGAGCGAGATTCACATGTGATGGGAGTTGTTGTGTGTGGTTTTATTTTTATTTTTATTTTTTACTTTTGTTCTTTTAACGTTTTAAAATAGAAAATGGCTAATAGCTCGAAAGTGAAAGGTCGAATGGATCGAAAATATTCTTTTACTGGTAAAAAAATACAAAAAAAATTTAAAATAACATCGTTTTGAAATTTCGAGCTATTCAACCATATGATATTTCGAGTTACTAATCAAAATTGTTTTAAAATTAAAATTGTCCATCATTATTTGGTCGAGGAAGTAATCTGACAGTCAAATCTGTACTTCAGATGTATAGGATTTATGAACTGTTGTTAAGTACATGATATACTACTAGCTTTCTGTATTTATAATCTTGTAGATGTAGATGTAGATGTTTCTTCTTTGTTTGTTAAGTAACATCAGGAAAGTAATCTGACAGTCAAATCTGTACTTGAGATGTATATGACTTATGAAGTGTTCTTAAATACATGATATACTACTAGCTTTCTGTATTTATAATCTTGTAGACGTAGATGTCTCTTCTTTGTTTGTTAACTTAAGTGACATCAGGTCGTTCATTTGGGTGGTTTGGCATCCTTATATAATTTATTTTTTATTTTTTTTTTCATCATATTATTTTTTTATATATTTTATATATTTTTTGTAAAAAAATAAAAAATATATTTATTATGGCTCTGCGCTACCGTGTGTCATTCTTTTCAACTTGGTTGGCTATGAGGGTATTCTTTAGCCGACTTGTTTGTTTAGTCGAGATGATCCTCTTTTTCTGAGCTGTTTTTTTTTATGGCGGCTTGTGCGATTCTTTGGGCTTTTACGAGGGAGTTCCGAGATTGGCCCACGTTTCATACTTCCATTTGAGCTTCTGTGATTTTTTTACAAAAAAAATGTTTCTAAGACTTTATTTATGAGTGATTTGATATATATATATATATATTTTTATTTCTTGCTATATTATTAAAATCATTATTAAAGTTTCAAATTTAAAATTATGAATCATTGTTGAATTTTTTACTCCTCGCATGTATATATATATATTATATATTTTGTAGATGATAGGAAGAGAAGAGAATACTTAAGCTTTGTTTGGGAACATATTAATTTAGTAATTTTTTGACTATTTAGCTAAAATATGAGTTAAAAAAAATTAGTATATTTAGGATAATTTTTTAGTTTTTTATAAAAAGATGTGTAAAAAGTAAAAAGAAATTTTTTTTTTGACTTTTTAATATGAATTATTGGCTTTTAAATTTTTTAGTGACTTTTTAACTAAAAAAGTCACTTATCAAATGAGGCCTTAAAATAAGTTTTAATGGCTGAGGTATTCTGGTGGTTAGAACCAAATTTTTTTGCCCAAATTTAAATTTCTTTTGTCAAAAAATTCACTTACTGAACTATTAATCCATAAGGACATATTTTTGTAAAATGACCAAATTACCTACAGTCACGTGCCTTTTATTTATTTGGGAATAAATTACACTTTACACCAAATTTTATTTTGATTCTTACGCATGAAATCGTGACAGTCAACCCTTTACACTACTAATCAAATCACATTTTGGTTCTTATACATAAAATCGTGATAGTTAAGTACCTATACTTATGAAATCGTAACAATTAACTCCATATACTTCTAGTCAAATGTTAATGTTTCTCTTTTGTTATTTTATCATATAAGTCTTTAATAGAAGTCAGTAATATGTCAAGTATATGGCTATAAATGAGAGCAAAAGAGGAAAATCACTTAAATTTCCTATCTATATACATTTCATTCTAAAATTTACATCAAATTTTAATTGTATTCAGCTAAAACAAAACGTAAATTGTAAACGATTAAGGAGATAAACTAGGATTTTGTAAAAATTGAAATAATAAAACTTTGTCTTTCACAATAACTGAGACTTCGATTTCTCTTTTGTGTGTGTTTTTCTTTTTTTTTAGCTATATTTTTTTTATCTCTTCATCATAATTTTTAGCATATGAACACACAAACGCACACACATACACATATTGTATTGTATAACTCTCAAATGCTTATCACGTGGGACAAAGTATATATTGATGGAAAATGAAAATGATTTTCCTCTCTCGCCTTCATTTCATAGTCACATATTTGTTACTTATATGTTACTTGACGAGAAGTATAGGGGGTTGACCGTCACGATTTTATGTGTATGGATCAAAAGTGCATGGGTTGACTATCACGATTTCATATGTAGGGATCAAAGTGAGATTTTGTCCAAAGTATAAGGATGCAAAGTGTAATCTTGGATTCACACGTTTTATCTATTGAATTCAAACCTCTCTTTCTCTCTCTCTCTCTCTCCCTCTCTCCCTCCTACCTGATCTGTTGAATTGGTTGGTATTCTTCTTATAGATCTTTGTGCAAATCTCTGATTCCACCTAATTGTATGACTCTCTTGCCGCTCCATTGCAAATCCTCGTTGTTCCTAACTCCGGTTTGAAGGCGGTGCGTTTCAAAACCATGACCACGTGGCTGGCACAGTAATGGTGAGGTCTCTCTTCTGCCGATCTCTCTTCTTCACCTTCTTTAGTGTCGCCGCCCTCAACTTGGGCCGCATTTGTATCGAAGAAGACAAGACCCTTGACATTGTCCTCTTTTTCTTCTTCCTCCTCCTCCTTCTCCTCTTCCTCCTCCTCTTCGTCCGTCACCGCTTATCTCACTCTCATTGCCCTTCTCTCCGTCACCACCTTTTATTACTTCTACAAATCCCGCCGCCTCAAACAACTAACCTCCCAAAACCCCAATATCTCTCTTCCTTCTCTCTCAATCCCAAACCCATGCTCTTCTTCATCTCTTACACTGGCACTTCCAAAACCCTAGCATTCCGCTTCATATCTTCTTCCTTTTTTTTCTTTTTCTTTTTTATAGATTTGAGCTCAGATCTATTCAAGGCTCGATTTGTTCAAAAAACTAAACAGATAGGTTCAAATATGGGAAATATACTTGATAAATTTCAACATGTAAGAAAAAATAAGTTTGGTGAATTTCTATAGATAGAATTCCAATAGATAATTTTAATCGATATATTTTTGAATAGATTATTTTGACAAATAAATTTTTGAGCAGATAATTCTAACAAATAGATTTTTGAATAGATAATTTTGATAAATAAATTTTTGACCAGATAATTTTAACAAATAGATTTTTTGAATAGACAATTTCAGATAGAAATTTCAAGAAGATAAATTTTTTGAACAATTTGAACAGATAAGTCAAAAAAAAATTAACATAAAAGGAAAAAATTGTAATGAAAATGTTCTCTAAAACAATAAAAAGTAATTCTCACCATACTATTTTGCAAGACGCATGCTTTTCACTAAAAAAAATTATCCAATTGACCCAACACCTCAAACACTTTTTAAATTAGACTTATTGCTAATTTTCTCCAAAAATAATTCATTTACTAATCATTCCTTTTCTTATTATTAAATTTGAGAACTAATTTTTTTTTTTAATGAAAATGTTAAAATAGATAATTTCCTCCCATTTGCTCGACCATAGGTGTCCTTGTCACGTCCCCCTCTCTCTCTCTCTATGTATATAGTGGCGAGATTAGTGGAGAATCTATTGTGGTCACTAGATTGGTGATATGCAAATCATGGGATGTAACCATGTACCACAAGGACTTTGTGTTTGTAGCAGGAGTGGTCCATTACAAAGCAATTGGCACATGACATTATGTTAATCCTTTGTTCCATGAATAATTAGAGACATTTGGGGCACTTGATTTAGGTGATCCCCTCTATAGATCCAAGTCACATCATAAATTCTTATTATCTTTGAAGCATTGAAGGTAGCATAACTATGAACATTGCATTTGGCATTAGAGATTTGGGATTTGGGACCATTTTTGTCATCTTTATGGTCTATTTCAGGTCATATTTTGATAATTTAAATTATTTATTTTTTAAAAATTATTTGAATAGAATATATTTATAAAAAATTAAAGTTATTTGAGTATTGATAAGTCCTCCATCAAACCATATTTGTATGTAAAAAAATAAGTAGTAAGTATAATTTTAAATATAAAAGTGATACAAATGTAATTATATTAAATGGCTATCCATGTCTAATCAATTTAACTTTTTACAAATATATTACACTTGATGTCAAAATAAGACCCAAAGTAAGTCTCGTAAAATGCACAACAATCATTGTTGTCACTACATTGCATTGTGCACAGCCATGACCTTGGAGTTGTTTCTTGTAATTTCTTATTCTAAAAACTTATAATTTATAAATAGAATTTAAAAGCATAATTTTCCTGGTTTCAAAATAAACTAGCTAGTAGAAGACCATTTCACTTTGGCCCTACTTTGATAATTTTTATTTTATTTTTTTAATTCTTGTGGGTAGAAGCCCCCCCCCCCCCCCCAAAAAAAAAAAAAAAAAAAAAAAGATTGGGCCAATAATTGTAACCAATATGATGAAATCACATTTGTCTTTGAAGAAGAACAAGAAGAGATGATCTATTTTTAAAATTATATTTATTAAATTTTTAATACAAATGTGATAAAATAATATAACTACAATTATCGAATATTTTTTTATTATTTCTTATTTTTTATAATGAGTGTAGAGGGGTAAAAACATTGTCCCAAAGCTCCAAAGGTAAAAATATTGGCCCAAAGCCCAAGCCTAGCCAAGTAGGACAAATCAAGAGAAAAGCCTAAGTCATCGATAGGTCCATTAGATGAAAAGACAATGTCATGTGACTAAAGTCTAAGTAAAATCGCCTTCTAGAAGGAGATCTGTAGAATGCAAGAATGCCCTTAGATCCATTCATAATCAATGGTGAGGACCACAATTGTCAGAGATAAGGCATAGGTCCAGCCTACCCAAACGACACAATCATCTGATGAAAATAATTGGACGGAAGGGGCAATCGGCAAGTTGGCCATTAACACCTGACATAATCTAAGCCGCACACAGCAAGATAATCCAATGGAAAATGATCAAAACAACCTGACCACTTTTCCAGCCAAAGTCTAGTAACAAGTATAGCCCTTAGATTAAGAAGATAATCTAACGGCCGAGGCCCAAGACAAAAACACTATAAAAAGAGAAATAAGTAAAAGCAACAGAGGTAACAAAAACAAAAACAAGTCTTGCTTCTTAACAAAATGCTATATGACTGATCATCATTCTAACTAAACCATTGGAGGGTCCTCCCGACCATCCCTTGTCAAGAGTGATCATTAATGAGTTTGTTTCTCTTTATAGAGTAAATGAAGTAGCACTTCATTTCGTTTTCTCTCTGGAGAAAATTTTTACTTTCCATAATGAGTAATCAACCCACTAAATTCTAAAAATTCAATCATGAGAATTGTATGGTTAGAAGAAACCATCAAACCTAATTGGACATGGCGTGCTTAACCAAATGTGCAGAGTGTTGGGTAGAGAAAGAGAAGCCTACTTTGAAAAGTTGGTTAAAAGTTGATTTTTTGATTTTTTTTTTAATTTGTTATTAAAAAACGTGTAACAAAGTAGAGAGAAAATGGCCTTGTTTGGGAAATGAAATTTTAGATTGTGTTTGGTGGGGCTTTGTAATCAATTTTTCATTTACTAATTTGATGCTATGTTTGGTTTTAGTTTTCAAAAATCATTTCCACACCCAAGTTTGAAAACTCGTCTACCCGGTCATCTCCCCAAACGTCCGGTCAGTCATCTGGCTAGTTGACTGGACAAAATTTTTTTTTTTTGGGTGGAGGGGACATGTTATTTTTATATTTTAAATAAAAAATATTTTTAGAATTTTTTTAAAAATTTTTATGAGTTTTGAATAGAATTTTGAGTTGTAACTTTTTGAATCAAATTTATATGTCACATCAAAAATTTTAAACTCAATTCAAAACTCATAATCAAATAATTTTCTACACTCAAATCATAATTCCAAAACTCATAAGCTCAAAATACAACTCTATTCTCAAATCATAATTCTAAAACTCTACCAAACGCCATCTTAGCATTTTTTAGGCTAAAATTCACAACAAGACAAAAAAGGCTAAAATAGTCAATAAGATAAAATGTTACATCACATCTATAATTACTCACTCTTTCACTCACAAACATCATACCTAACTATAAAAAAATCTAATCATCTTCTCAAAAATAAAAATTTTAACCTACTAAAATAATCAAAAATTAAAATAATCTATTAAAATAACAATTTCTTAAATACTCACAATGTAAAAATATGCTAAAAGCCAAAGCCAAGTTTCTAAATTGGCCAACTAAAAATAAAGGGGTAATGCTATAGTGTGCAACTTACACCTTACACCTTTTTGTGTTCACTTACACCTTATACTTACACCTATTTTACCTTGTACTTACACCTTTTGTGTAAGTGGCACATGGTGTGCAACTTGTACATTTCATTTATACCTTCCACTTACACTTACACCTTACACTTACACCTTTTGTGTGAGTGGCACATGGTGTGCAACCCACTTACACTTTTTGTGGGTTGCACAACTAAGAAAACTCCAAAATAAAGACCAAGAGAATTATTCTTGTGAAATGAATAAATAAATATATACATATATATATATATATATATTTAATGTACTTTATCAAATACATTCTGAGGTGAATTCTAACCATTATCCGTTGAGTAGTGATTAATGTTAGGGAGAGGTGTTTGGCAAGTGATGATTTTAGTTAAAATGTTAAAAAGTTATTAAAAAAATTAAAAAATTAATAATTTATATTAAAAAATTAAAAAAAAAAATTTCTCTCTACTTTTTGCTTTACTTTTTACAAATCTTTTTATAAAAAATCAAAAAGTAATTCCAAACATACTAATTTTTTTTACATCATATTTTAACTAAAAAATTAAAAAATTACTAAAAAAACATCTTCCCAAATGAGGGCTAAAGTAAAAAATATATAATAAAAAAAGTATACAGAAGTATACAAATATTTAAAAGAATATATAAAATGTGTATTGAAATTCTCCTATTGAGTGGACTTATTTTCTCAAAAGTTTCTACGTAATTTTTTTTAATGTATTTGCCCTTCGTTTTAATAATGAGAAAATTTTGACTTGTTTTGAAAAGTAGATAAAAAGTCACTTTTTGACTTTTGACTTATTTTTTGTTATATTGCCTCTCTATTTTTTTATATATTTTTTCACAAAAAGGTCACAAAAAAAGGACAAAAACCTAACTTTTTTTTAAAAAATATATTTTGCGTTTGTGGAATAATAATTTGTGACTAATAATGATAGTGATAAATTTGTCAAACTATAAATGATTGGGTATATTTTAAATTGGGCCAATTTAGAAAGTTGGCTAAAATTTAATTTTTGACTTTTAATCTATTTTAGATCATATTGCCTCTCTATTTTTTTACACGTTTCTTTTTTTTTAAAAAAAAAAAAGTCAAAAAAAGTTAAAAAGTCAATTTTTAATCAATTTCCCAAAATAATTTTGTTTGTGAGTTTTGATTTATTTTTATTTGTTTCTGTTAGTTTGTGTTGAAATATAATGTGAGAAGTGTAAATAGTTGAATTATATTTAAAAATATATATTTTTACAGTAATAAATTTATCACTTGAGGTTAGAGTAAGATTTTTTAATAAATATATTTAGTCCACAGGATCGGCTCAGAACTACCCAAAAAATAAAAATAAAAATAAAAATTAGAAGCACTATAAATGTTCGAATTTGTAGGGCTTCTTCAAGGTGTAGAATGAGGTCTGGATTGGAAGTGTTTTGGATCCAATTTCTATTTTAAGCACTAGACTATGCCGAAGATCCTAGAGCTGTCTTTGTGTCTTGGCCCATGATGTAGAGACAATGGGCTGTAGCATATTTTCTGGATGGCTTCAACCCAATTACATCTCTCCCTCTTAATGGAAAAATTACTGAGTGATGGGAGGGATGGAGTCGGGATTATGAAAGGGTGGGACTAGAAGAAAGGTGTAGGCCATGTCACATCGGGCGGACGGGGGCCGAGTTTAACTCTTTAAATAATTAGATCTCGTTTGTTAATTATACATTTTAGTTAAAAAGTTATTATTAATTATCACATTTTGTTCTCTGTTTTATAGTATATTTTTTCGTAAAAAATTATTAAAATAATTTATTTTTAAACGAGACTTAGATTAAAATATTATTTAGTGTAGGCTAATTGGCTAGATTGAAATTATAAGAAATTTGCCCGTTTCTCATAGGCATATTTTGCATTTCAAATAAGCCCATATAATTATTTGAATAAAACTTCTTGTTCTTTTAAGCCTATGAAGTTTTACAAGTCGGCCATTTATAAAACTATAAGAACCCAGATAAGAAACCAATCTAATGTTTCTAACAAAATTTCGTTACTTAATAATTTTTATAAAAAAAAATATATGATTTCAAGCCAATCAAATATACTATATTTATTGTTTATTTAAAGATTTTTCTAACATGTTATTACCAAAATCAGTGCGTTTGCTTTGAGTTTTTTGAATTAAATTTTTTAAAAATTGAGTTTTTTGATTTTTGTATTTTTTTGTTTTTAGTGAATATTTTTAAAATTTTAAATATTTTTTTTACTTTTTTAGATGCAGATGTATCTAAAAAGTAAAAAATTTATAAAAAAATATTTTAAAAAATTAATAAATACATAAAAATATTAAAAAAAATGTATTGAATTCTCTTTTTTTTTTTTTTGTATTTTTTATTTTTAGTGAATTTTTAAAAGGTTTTTTTCACAAATTTTTTATTTTTTAGGTATAATTATGTTAGGTATGTCTAAAAAGTAAAAAAAAAAAAATTGCTTAAAATATTAAAAAAAATTCAGTAAAAACAAAAAAACACGAAAAATAAGAAAGTAGAATTTTTTGAAAAGTATTTTTTAAAAAATAGAACCAAGTAAAAACAAAAGTGTTTTTTTTTTTTTTTTTGGCAAGAGGCCCTTTTGAGTTTCTAGAGGACACTACACAGGGAATTAAATTTTGAAAGACAACCATTATGCAAAGTGGGTTTTTTAAAATCTCAATTGAGCTTTGGAGACCTATTTTGTGGATTCCAAAAACTGTTACTAAAAGATAGACCTGTATAAAATATTAGGATTTGTCAAATTTTTTGAGGGTATCCCCTCAATCCTTCCTCTCTCCCTCTGCCCCTACTGCTCAGTATGTATCATGCGGTGCTTCATATCACTTACAATATGGCACATAATCACAATAAGTGATCCCTGCTAGGAGATTGTGAAGTGACAAACTAATATGTTGCTTTTGTGTTCATTTGTTGATAGTGTGTGAAAACCTTAAAAATTCTGAACTAGTGATTTGAAATTAGGATTTAATTTTAGCAATGAATAATAATTCCAAATTGAACACAAGTAGATTTAATTCAATTAAACGAGAATTGAATTATATTTACCAAACAAGTATTGACAAATCAACACAATGATATAATAATCACAATTGAAACACTTCCAAATTGTTATAAAAAATCAAGGGTTAAAGTCATAAAACAATCCACTAAGAAGATAAATGAATTACACATGAGAACTCAATTACCTAGCGAATTCACGCCCAAATTGAACCGAACTCGATGTGTCTCTTCCACCATCATCTTCACCTCGGTATTGCTTTGTCTAACGTTGAATCCACAACGCTGATGTCAAATCCATAACGATGAGCTACTCCAGAATTCACCGAAACTTCAAGCTTGAGTTCCCCATAATCCACCGACGAATGTCTCTATTTGAATTTGTATTAAACGAACTTGATAATTGTCAATATGAAACTCGTTGATCCATCAATTACCTTCAATTCATCAAGAAAACAATATATAAGCACTCTCTAGTATAGAACACTATGGCTTATCTCTTCAAAGAAACTTATGGACTGCTTTTTTTTCCCCTAAAACAAGCAACTGACGTATATTATAACAAACAGGGACGCAAAGATCACCCGAGTGCAAGAATTGTTAGACAATCTTCACTGTATTCGAAGAATTGATTAAAGAAGAAGAAAATTTGTTTGATTACTTAAATCAAAACAGAACATAGAATAATCAAATATGGGGAAAAAATAGATTCTTATTTTGTTACACAAAACAAAATAGAATCCCTCCTAAAAAAAAAAAAAAAAAAAAAATTGAAACCTGAAAAGAAGATCACAAACAAAATACTTACAGCATTACTTCTCCGGAAATTCAATCAAGTTTAGTATTCAACATTATCTCCTTAAGACAGATTCGTCATCTTCATGGTACTTTCAGAATATGAACGTCTATCTCCTAGGATAAAATGATTGATGACAATAAATAGCAACACTATAAACTAAATGTCCAGCGAACACACTTTGGGTTTATACTCTTTCTTACAAAAAAAAGTTATGTAGCAAAATGCACGAAGCAAAAGCAAATGCAAAAGGAAAAGGAAGAACGAAAATTGAATGAAAAACCAAATTGAGGACTTGTCTATTTATAGGAGACTTGGTGGTTGTTCGGGACAGATTTGAATAGGTAAAGAACGTGTTCAGGTTGGTTTTGAACAGGTAAAGAACTTGTTTGGGTTGGAGGAAAAGGTGCATTGGACTAAAATGCCAATGTTCAAAAAATGTTAGGGTCATTTCGAAATTTATTTTGAATTTCAAACTAAAATTCAAATTTCAAACGGTAAGAATTTAATTTTAGAAAAATAAAATTCAAATTTTTTTGGCCCAAAAAGATAAGCATTGGACTACACAAGCCGAACCCAACCTCACACCTTGCACCCATGCCTAGGCCTAGTCCGGGCAGACGGCGGCGGCACGCGCACGCATGTGTGGTAGTTTTTGGGTCTAATGGGTCATGGCTCATGTTCTCCATAACCTCTCTCTCCACAAAACTTGGGTACCTCTTGGGGCCCTCTCCAAGATGCAAACTCAAGGCTTATAAACTCACGCCAAGTTTGCCTACTCAAGCAATGTAGGACAAGTCTTTTTTCCATCCTTTATGAAAACCTCACCAAAACACTGTTTTCACGGAGCTCATTTAGACATTGATTTTTCATTCACCAGATAATAGTTTTGAGCAACCAAATATAAGATGTGAATCATTGCGTGGCAAAGAATGCGTTGCCACATAGACTTGCCAACTTTGGCGCATGGGTCCCACTTAAAAAATAGACCAAAGTTTTAGAAAAAATTGTTTTGTATTTTTTTTTTTTCCCCAAAACCATTTCTTACAATCCCCCATATAAGTGGAATTTGATAACAATGGAAATGCAACAATATGCAAAATTTGTCGAGAGAGTATAAATCGAAAATATCTTACCTCAGGACAGGTAGCTTTCGGCCTTGAACCGTCCCTAGTAATAACCTATCGGATTTACTATCTAATCAATGAGCGCGATGCCTTGAATTGTTCAACCATTAGTGTAAGCCAAGACAATAGATTTCACACAAAATATCTTCTGACATATCGTGATTCTCACAGTTATAGTCATTTTGGCCTTGAATGGTCCTTGTTATTCATGAGTGCTCTAGAGAATTTAGTCTCTTTATTCTCATAAAACTAGCCCCAATTCGATACTCATATAGGTGATTCTTATTGAGAGTATCCTTTATACTCATCTTGACTTTTTATTCCTAAGTCAAGATATAAGTAATCATTAAAAGTAAAGCTTACCCTTAATCTCCTACATACAACACATGTTGCAGATATCACTCTCATCAAAAGAATGGATAAGGATTTTAATCCCTTAGTGATTGCTAAGGAGCCACACATAACTTAGTTGTCCCTTTGAACTTTGTTCTTGGGATCTCCAATCATCTAAGTAAGGTTACTATTATGATGACTCTTACGTAATAGGCCTTAATCTCATTCCCTTCGATGAACTATACATTTACTCTTTTGCTAAACCTTTTGTTAACGGATTTGCGATATTCTCCTTAGAGTATATATAAGCTATTAAGATCATACTATTTGAGAACAATTGTCTTACAGTATTATGTCGACGACGAATGTGTCATGACTTACTGTTATACATATGATTTTGTGTCCTTCCTATTATAGATTAAATGTTACAATGAATGCAAATAGCTGGCACAAGTTTTGGCCACATTGGAAATCTTCTAAGAAATGGTGAGGCCATTCTGCTTCTTCTCCTACTTTATCTAAAGCAATGAACTCAAAAATTCCATTGTAGACTATGCAATGCACGTTTGTTTTGAGGATTTCCATGAAACAGTTGCACCCGTTAGAGTAAAGACATACCCACTAGTGGATTTTGAATCTTTAGTATCCGATATCCAATTTGCATCACAATAGCCTTCAAGTACTGCTAGATATCGAGTAAAGTTTAAGCCATGATCACGGGTAAATCTTAGATATCTAAGAACCCGAATCATTACTTTCCAATGATCTTCTCCGGGGTTACTAGTGTACCTGCTTAATTTACTAATAGCATATGCTATATCAGGACGTGTGCAATTCATTAGGCACATTAGGCTTCTAATAATCTGGGAGTGTTTTAATTGAGACATCTCATCACCTTTATTTTTTGACAAATAAAGATTGACATCTACATATGTTCTTGCTACATTTGCATCATCCTTGATATATTTACCAAGTATTTTCTTAATATAATGTGATTGAGATAAAACATATCCGTTAGATATTCTAGTAATTTTCATTCCTATAATAACATCTGCTACTCCCATATCTTTCATATCAAATCTTTTGTTCAATATTCGCTTGGTTGATTTGATCATATTATGACTGCTACCAATTATGAGCATGCCATCCACATAAAAACAAACTATGACATATCCTTGGTCAATGTTTTTAACATAGACACATATGTCACATTCATTTATCTTGAATCCATTAGTTAGCATAGCATGATTAAATTTCTCATGTCATTGCTTAGGAGCTTGTTTTAATCCGTAGAGAGATTTTACATGCCGACACACTTTCTTTTCTTTTCCTGATACTACAAACCCTTTGGGTTGTTCCATGTAGATTTCTTCATGTAAATTCTCATTTAAGAAAGTTGTCTTAACATCCATTTGATGTGTCTCAAAATTATACAACGCTGTTATAACAATAAGCATGCAAATGGATGTGATCCTTGTTATTGGAGAGTACGTGTCAAAATAGTCCGGACCTTTCTTTTGTCTGTAATCTTTAACCACAAGTCTTGATTTTTATTTGTCTATTGAACCATCTGCTTTTATTTTCCTCTTTAATATCCATTTATACCCAAGAGGTTTGCACCCGAGTGGAAGATCCACCAACTTCCAAGTGTGATTTGTATAATTGATTCAATTTTACTATTAATAGCCTCTTTCCATAATAGTGCTTCAGGACTCGACATTGTTTCTTTAAAGTTTCGAGGCTCATTTTCTAATAAGTATGTTAGAAAATCTGAACCAAAATATTTTGATGTTCTCGCTCTTTTACTGCGTTTTGGTTCATCATCTGTTATTTCCTGTTGGTCATGACTGGTACTAGTCTTTTGTTCTTGATTGTCAATAGTATCCTGACCTTGTGTAGAATCATAAATTCTTTTCTGTAAACTTAATTCATGTCCTTTCTTATGAGGAAAAACATGTTCAAAGAATACGACATTCCTAGACTTTATAATAGTATTTACATGTATATTAGGTATTTCTGACTTATGAGTCAAAAACCGATATGTGTTACTATTATATGCATAACCAATAAACACACAATCAACTGTTTTTGGTCCTATTTTAGTCTTTTGAAGAACAGGAACTTCTACCTTTGTTAGACACCCACACACTTTAAAATATTTGTAGAAAGGCGATCGACCTTTTCATAAGTCATAAGGAGTGCTATTCATTTTTTGTGGGATATTCTGTTAAGAACATAATTATGAGACAATATTGCTTCCCCTTACAAGTTCTGTGGTGAGCCTAAGCTTAGTAACATGGCATTCATAATTTCCTTAAGGGTTTTATTCTTTCTGTCCGCAATTCCATTTTGCTGAAGAGAATATGGTGCTGTAGTTTGATGAATAATGTCATATTGTGCACAAAATTCATTTAAAGGTTCATCATATTCACCACCCCTATCACTACTAACTACTTTAATAGTTTTATTTAGTTGATTTTCAACCTCGATTTTGTAAAATTTAAACATTTCTAAGGTCTCATCTTTACTTCTAGGTAAGTATAAATAATAATATCTTGTGCAATCATTAATAAATATTATGAAATACTTTTTGCCTCCTATAGTTTGAACAAATTTAAGATCACAGATATCAGTATGAGTTAATTCTAGAGGTTCAGTTTTTCTTTCAACTGATTTAAATGGTGCCTTAATTAGTTTTGCTTCTCTACATACTTCACATTTATGATTAGGATCAATTTGAAATTTTGGTATATAATCCAAACCAATAGGCCTACGCAAATCATTAAAATTTACATGACCTAATCTATCATGCCATAAATAAGACTCAAGAATATAAATAAAAGCTATGTTAATTTTATTAATAGTAGAAACTGGTACAACAGTCATTACATTCAATTTGAAGAACCCATCACTCATAGACCCTTTACTCGCATATATGCCACTCTTAGTTAGTATAAATTTATCAGACTCAAACACAATCCTAAAACCATTTTTACTCAACAAAGATCCAGAAACTAGATTCTTGCGAATGTCTGGTACATGCAGCACGTTGTTAAGAGTAAGTTCTTTTCCCGAGGGCATTTTCAATATCACCTTTCCTTACCCAACCACGGAAGAAGCAGAAGAATTTTCCATAAAAATTTGTTCCCCATTAGCAGCCTTACTATATGAAGAGAACATCTTCTTATCCGCACAAATATGACGAGTTGCCCTAATGTCAGCCCACTGCTTCTTGGGATTTCTAACCAAATTAGCCTCAGACACCACAGTAGAAAGATTGATGTCATTTACCCCGTTAGAGATGTAATTTAGTTCCATCACATTGGCTTGATTGGTAGTCATTTTGCTTGTACTTCTGCGATCCTTCTTAGGGTGTCAGCAATAAGAGGCATGATGTCTAGTCTTGCCACAGTCATAGCATTTTCCTTTGAGCTTTTTATTGCCATTGTTGTCACCTTGTTTAGGACTATCTCCAGCAAACTTCCTCTTTTTGTTATATAATTTGGACACTTACTCCATTACATTAGCTTTGGACTCAATGAGATTTTTACCATTCATCTTTTTAGCATTTCGGTTAACTTCTTCAATCCTCAATCGGACAATAAGTTCTTCCAATGTCATCTCTTTGCATTTATGCTTAAGATAGTTCTCAAAATCTTTCCAAGCAGGCTGTAATTTTTCCACAATTGCAACAACTTGGAAAGATTCGCTGAGAGACATACCTTTAGCTGAATATCATGCAAGATGAGTTGGAGACTTTGTACATGGCTAATTCATCATGACAAAGTCCAAAAATTTTCCAACAATGAATTTCTTCATGCTGGCATCTTCTGTCTTGTATTTTTTCTTTAAAGAATCTCACAATTCTTTTGCTATTTTAATAGGGCTGTAAACATTATACAACATGTTATCTAGGCCATTGAGGATATAATTCTTGCAAAGAAAATCAGAAGGCTTCCACGCATCCACCGCTGTAATAACTTGCCGATCATTTTCATCCTTTTTAAGTACTAAAGCATCTTCATGGAGAAAACGGATAAGATTAAAAGTTGTCAGATAGAACAACATTTTCTGCTGTCATCTCTTAAACTCTGTACAGTTAATTTTTTTCGATTTCTCTCCATGATTCACAAGAATTTGAACAAGGTTCTGGGTAACAGTCGGTGTTGGTGTAACAACCGGATTGGAGGTACCAGTTTCAGTAGCCATCAAATCTGATTACAAAAATCAAAAAATAAATTAGCAATACAATTTTCTAGTTACAAAAATTAGAAAAGAAAATCAAAATTTTGAATACAATGAAGAAACGATTATGTCTTAAGATTGTTAAACAATCTTCACTGTATTCGAAGAATTGATTCAGGAAGAAGAAAATCTGTTTGATTACTTAAATCAAAACAGAACATAGAATAATAAAATATGAAAAAATAGATTCTTATTTTGTTACACAAAACAAAACAGAATCCAAAAAAAAAAAATGGAAACTTGAAAAGAAAATCACAAACAAACTACTTACAATATTACTTCTCCAAAAATTCAATCAAGTGCAGTGTTCAACACTGTCTCCTTAAGATAGATTCGTTCTCTCCACGGTACTTTCAGAATGTGGACGTCTATCTCCCAGGATAAAATGATTAACGACAATTAGTAGTAGCAGTACAAACTAAATGTCCAGCGAACACACTTTGTGTTTATACTCTTTCTTACAGAAAAGTGATGCAACAAAATTTAGGAAGCAAAAGCAGAAGAAAGAACAAAAATTGAATGAAAACCAAATTGAAGACTTGTTTATTTATAGAAGACTTGGTGGCTATTCAGGATAGATTTGAAGAGGTGAAGAACATGTTTGGGTTGGTTTTGAACAGGTAAAAAACCTATTTGGGTTAGAGGAAAAGGTGCATTGCATAACATTCAGAAACATTTGGGTCATTTCAAAATTTATTTTGAATTTCAAACAAAAATTCAAATTCCAAACGGTAATAATTTAATTTAAAAAAAATAAAATTCAAATGTTTCTAGCCCAAAAAGATAAGCATTAGACTACATAAGCCAAGCCCAACCCAACCTCACACCTTGCACCTATGTCCAAGCTCGGTCCGGGCGAGTGGGAGGGGGAGGGGACGACGGTGCGCACATAGTAGTTTTTGGGTCCAATAGGTCAAGGCCAACTTTCCCCATAACCTCCCCATTCACAAAACTTGAGTACCCCTTGGGGCTCTTCACAAGATGCAAACTCAAGATTTATAAACCCACACCAAGTTTGACTACTCAAGCAATGTGGAATAAGCCTTTTCTCTATCCCTTATGGAAATCTCACCAAAACACTATTTCTATAGAGCTCATTTTGACATTGATTTCTCAGTCACCTAAAAATGGTTTTGAGTAGTCAAATATACAATGTAAATTGTTACGTGGCAAAGAACACGTTGCCACATAGATCCGTCAACTTTAGCGCATGGGTCCCACTTAAAAATAGACCAAAGTTTTAGAAAAAAATTATTTTGTGTTTTTTTTTTTTTTTCCCAAAACCATTTCTTACAAGAATGATCGCTTGAGCGGTGAGACTAGTAGAGGCGATGCTAACAAACTTCCACGTGTCACTTTGTTTGTAAGAACTTGAATTTTTAGACAACTAATTAGTTTGATTAATAATAATATTAAGTCAATTAACAGTGATTATTAAATTATCGAATTATAATGTTAATAGTATCATGGTTAATATCAATATTAGATTCCTTTAAATAAATTTTTTTATTTTTTTGTGATAAATTTTTTTTTATCTAAATACAGTTGTGGAAACTAAATGAGTTAAACAAATAATAACTAAGTTAGTAAAAGAATAGTAAGGAGCAAAATATCTAATGACTAGGTTATATATATATATATATATTCATTGATTTTTATTTTTGTACAAAAAAAAAATGAAATCAGAATTTATTTTTGAGTAGAGGAATTCAGCCCTACTAAGCAAGCATGCCAATGCATGCCAAAGCTTGCTTACTGCCTGTCACGCCCTCAAAATAATGACATTAAACTCAACAATATTGACATGCCAAGATATATATAAAAGATCCACGTCTTCCCATTCAACATAGTTCTATTACAAATAGTATTACATGTTAACAACAAAAGCAAATGCCCTAAGGGCTTACAGCTTTCCAAGTTAACACTTGGTTACAAGAAAGTAGAGTGCTAACTCATTTACACATTAAGCCCTTGGCTTGAATTTACATGTAATGTTACAAAAGGAAAGACAACCAAAAAGTCCGTCCGCCACAAGCCTTCCAAGCTAAGTCCTTGGAGGTGGCATACCAATACTGAACATGTTATTCCCATATAGGGTGAGCCACAGCCCAGTAGAAATATACTAAACCAATTATGAACAATGACTAAAAGATTAACAGTTGATAGATGGTCAACACTTTTACATTCTTTCATAACATAATACAATTCCAAGACATTTAAGTCTATATTTCCTTTTCTCTTGCCATATCATAACCTTGGCTCAAACATCTCACATGAGACAAGCACTCATGCCAACACATTTCACTTCAACAAATATAAACATAACAGTCATATTCATACTTCCAAAGACAAGCATATACGCTCTGTCAATACATTTCTAGATAAGCATACATGCTCTATCTACGGAGTTCATCCCCTATCTCCTCCCAATAACATCCGGTTTAGAGGTCCATCCCCTATCTTCCCCTAAACCGCGGAGTACATCCCCTATCTCCTCCAACACAACGCAATGTATATAAACAACAATTATACACATCACATAACAATACATAAAATCAATGTATTCTATCCATCGTTATAATTCATAACATAACAACCCTTAGGTTCCAATTTCACTAATGTTTCAACATTAATTCCATGTTTCTATACCAAACATGCTTCTAGGTTTATTATAGACAAAACCCCAAACTTTTATAAAATTACACAATGGCCCAAAGTTTCCCAAAATTACACAACAACTACCAACATATCAAAATGCTAAAATTTAAAGACAAGACTCATAAAGAGGAGTAGGATATCCCTACCTCAAAAGATGAGCTCCAAAGGAGAAGGACCCAAAACCAAAATGCTCCAAACACCAAACTATTCGGATCAAAATGACGCCCTCGACGATCAACACCCTTTTTGTGAAGACAAAAGGTGAACAACACACTCTAGCTAGATCAATACTTAGAGAGAAGTTATGGTTTTTGAGTGAGAAGCTCTGAAAATGGTGTTTTGGTAAAGTAAGAGAAAGAAGATAAGTCAAAAAGTGATTTAAAATGCCGGTCCCCACTCGGTTATCGACAAGTCCGCTCGGCGTAAGACTCTCCGCCGGCGTAAAGACACATAAAACAGTTCCGCTGAAGCGCAACATTGTCCGCCGAGCTCCAAGACACGAACAAAAGTTTGTCCGCTCGGCGTAGATCCCAGCCCGCCGGCGCAGTCTCCCTCGTAACTCTCACCAAAAACATATCAGGCGCCGGCGACAAAGACCCGCCGGCGCATAAACCACACTTGCGAAGTTTTGCGGTGTGCGAAATCTTGAAAGGGTGCATTCTCCGCCGGCGCCAACACCTCGCTTCGGCGTAAAAGCAACAACAACCCATCCGCTCGGCGTAAACATGTCGCTCGGCGGACGATCAAACCTGGGCAACTAGACTTGGTTCTTAAGCTTAACCAACCTGTGACAAACCTGCCCAACGCATCCTGTAACTCAAAAACAAAGCAAGAAAAGACGTAAATAAGACAATACTCAATTACCAACATCCACGGACACATGCCCGGACCACTATACAACAAGGGGTAAACCCGGGACCGCTATACTGCCACACTCCAAAACCTACATGCATAGATGGCAATTCCAAGCCTCTGTCAAGGCAGCAATGGCATGCAAACATGTTGTAAGCTTTTCTTATAGGTGATAGTTCCTAAGCTAAAATAGAAATAAAGTAAATAATAATAATAATAATAATAATAATAATAATAATAATAATAATAATAATAATAAAAAAATAGGTCCTCAAACTCCTATAACTAAGAGCACTATTCAGCCTTCCATTACATACACGTAACTGAGCAAAAGAAAGAGAAAGAAAGGGAGAGAAAACAAGAGGAAAAGGAGAGAAGAGAGGAGAAGAAAGGCTCAACACTTGGGATTTTTTTTTTTTTTTACGTTATTGAGGTAAAAATACTCAACCCCTATCCTCCCTTAAATGTTTTTCTTAACTAAATCTATACATTAAAAATATGCAAGAGTGTGTATAGATAATACACAAATGCTCAATGCATGTTACATTTGGATAGAATGATAATCTTATGATTATGTGATTTCTGTCCTTCTTGTGAGTATGGATTAGATGGTTTAGCTACTGATTTTGCTCCTTATGTGTTCAAATATTCTCCATTGTTGAATTAATCTTGCATGCTTATGAATTTGTGTTTACTCTTCATAAATATTATTTTCTATTACCACTAATGAAAGTAAATATGAAGGATTAGAGTTTCACATGGGAATAATAGTAAGAAACATTTTTTTTAGTCTTGCATGTGATTCATGGTGAATATAAAGTGCGTTTTTCGCAAACTAATGAACTTCTACCAAAACAGATTTTTAATCCGTTTTGAATAAACCCTAAACAAACTCATGAGGACACTTTCATAAAATCTGAAACTACTGGAGTTAGTTTAACATGTTTTCATGGTGCTAGAATATTGAAGAAAATTATTTGACAACGTTGGCCTGAATATATTTTTAACTTCATTGCTGTTTGGAGACGATAGCAATGCTAACTTTACCAGGTCACCGTTTATTCCACAGAATGAATTATCAAGTGATTCAAATCGGAAAAGTTAGATTTTTAAGTTACCTTTCAAATGCCGCTGGTTTCATAATTTTTTATTAAGCATTGAGAGAGAAACGCTAATTTTTCCAAAATGTGACAGAATATGTCCAGTTTTCTTATGAAAATTATTTGACCATTTTCCATTGGTTTTCAGTCTTCAAACTCTTCTGGAAATATGTTCTAAACTCAAATATTTAGCAAGTCATTCTAACCATGCCTCCTTTCGACACCGTTTGAGGCCAGTAGACACTTGATTTTTGACCGACCTCAAGACTTAGACGTCATCGTTTGTGCACTCGATGATTGTGCTTGTTTGAGCGCCCGAAGTTCTCAGCGTAACGCCTTGTATTTGAGCTTCTAAACCCTTTTTGTTTGTGATTGTTTTTGGGCCAAACCTTGGTGCCTCTTTCCTAGAAGGGGCAGGAGCCTTGTCAGCCACTTTTTGTTCCTGTCGAGCAGTTGAGGTGGCCGGTCAGCTACCTAAAGTGGTCGACGGCCATTTGTTTCCTTTTTCAGATATTTGTTTGCCAGCTATGCCAGCTGTTGTTCATTGAAGGCCATTTCCATACACGTGTATGGAGGGATGAATACAAGCACTAAGCTTGATTTTCTATATATAGGGGATGCTCTCCCCATTTTGGGAGGTTGGAAAATTTTGGATCAAAATTCTCTCTCTCTAGAATTCTCTGTCTCTTCTCTTGTTTTATGCTTGATAGTTGATTTTCTCTACACCTTTGCACACTAGCCCTTAACCAAATTGGACTACCTTGGAGTTGAGGTCCCTTGGAGCCTATTTTGGGCTATTAGAAGGAAGTTTGAGCCTAAAAGAGTGCCTGTTTTGTGCTGAGCTTCAAGAGGTATATTACTTACCTTGTAGGCCTAGTTCTAATTACTTGCTTGGCCATCTTTTTATACTGTTTTGGGCATAGTTTCCAACTACAAAAAGCTCTAATTTTTGGGCTGTAACATGTTGGTTCGAAGCTATTTTGTGCTAAGGGGTTGTCTACCCTTCTTGTTGCTTATTTGTGTGAACCTTTGCACCATATTTTAGCATATTAAAATCAAAATTTTTGGGCCTTTAAACCACTGAAATTCAGAGTTATTTCAGTGGTAAAAAGCATGTTTTGAAGTCCAAAAATGAAGGGGTTAGCCTCCCCTCCTTGTGTCTGACTTCCATGCCTAGTTAGCATCACATGGTAGCATGTTTTTGTGGCTAAACTTAGCTTATTTCCAGCATGTGTTTGCCTTTGATTGGGTATGATTTAGCTCTGTTTTGGGCTGCTTTGGTCATGTAAGCCTTGTTTTGCATAGTTGTAGTGCAAACGGCTTCATTAGCTTGGCATTTTAGGCCTTGAAACATGTTTTTCTTGGAATTGTTGCATGTTGTAGTGTCTTTTAACATGTAATTTCAGTGTATATAGCCCTGTCACATGCTCATTTGTTTCACTCTTTCATTGCTCTTCAAAGTTGTGTCTTGAGTCTTGTTTGCAAGCTAACATGTGAGTATGTTTTTCTAGCATTTTGTACCTCAATCTCAGCATGATTTAGTCACTTTTTTGACTGGTTTTAACTTCGTTTTGAGTTGGTTTGGCCCTTTGAGGCTTGTATTGTATGGTTGTAGTGCAATCTCTTTCACTAGCTTAGTGAGTTAGACTTTTTTAGCATGTATTGCATGAGTTGCTTGCATGTTTTAATGCCATTTTGCACTCCATTTTAGCATTGAAATCTCTGCAATCTCCCTTTATTCTTCACTCTTTCATTTGTTTTGAAAGTGACTTAGAACCCCTTGTTGGCTTGAGTGTAAAATTGAGACCCTCATACCTAATGGTTTAATTCCTTCAAGAGTTCATTACCAACAGTATGAGGCTTCTTTCATGCTCGAGGCACTTGTGGTTCAAGCCCTCTTTCCATTAGAGGACATTCACCTTTTAGACTAATCAATTAAAGAATGGATTGGTAATCTAAAATGTGTAAACAAAATGAACTAAGTAAAAAGGGCAATATTGAGCATCCTTATGTTACATTGCATGTGTTTAGATCGGACGTTAATCTAAACACGAGAAAAATGGGACGTTTTATACTCAAAGTGATGAAACGTGTCACTTTTCTTAGTCACCATCACCCTTGATCATGCATGATAGTGTGGTGGTTGTATTGGTCTTGTTTGTGCATTCATTAACCTTGTACAAGCTTGGTTCCCTAGCCATCATGCATTGAAAATGCTTGGTTGATAGCTTGAAAGCTAAGCGCTACACTTCTTTGAGCTTGAGAAATGATAAGGAGGGTAGCAGTACATACATTTCTTAAAAATGTATTGTTTTGCCTCTGTTTGCTCTCTGTTGCAGCAAAAGAAAAAGTCCAGAAAATGGGGTGGCCGACCGGCCACTTGAAGTAGCCGACTGGCCAGTTGGGGTGACCGATAGCCACTTTTTGTAACCGACCGGCCACCAACAAATTTTTGCACAAATGTGTTCCTGTGTTAGAGCAGAGGCAATCTGGAAGTTGGTACAATTTTCGGTGATCAAATGAATGCAAACAGAGGTATCCGATGGCAAGGCAATGGCATTTTCGGGTGAAGCAACCGAGCATGCATGCATCCCTCGCCCCGAGGCCATTTAATTGCTTTTGTTAGCGTAGAATAAGTTAGCTAATTCATTCATACATGTGTTGTAATTAATTAGCTTAATTCGTTTTGTAATATTTTAATTAGATTAGCATAGCTAGTTACTCAATTTCGGTTTGTAATAATTAGTTAACTAGAATAGTTAATTAGTTTCGTGTTGTAATAGTTAGCTTAGCTTATTTATTCGGACCATTCTTCGCGAAGGCACAATGTTGTAATAAATGTGCGTGCGTGTGTGTATGTCTTCCAATCTCACGTCTTGTTTCCTTTTATTTATTCACTTTCGATGGTTAGATTAGGGACATGTTTTTGGATTAGTATACCTTATGCTCGCATGTTTACATTCATTCATTTATCTCGCATGCACCGAGGCTCGGCGCATCATTCAAACTGCATTGTCATTTCAATACTTATTTGAATATGTGTTTCAAACCATGTTATCAAATTGTATCATATGCCATATTCATAGCCGAGCCTATTAATTGCATTATTGCATGTGTTGCATTAGACATTTAACATAGTTAGGATCATGCATTGTTTCTAACTAGTTTTTGTTTTGGCTTGAAGTTCTCGGTGAGTTTTATACTTTAGTATACTTGAATGAGTGTGATTGCCATATCGCCGTGATTAGCATGCTTTCCTGCATGAATGCCTGTAGATGAAGGCTTTGTTGCTTGAATTGGAATAATTTAACGAATGTATATTTTAAGCCCACTTCGCGAAGTAACAAATCATGTACATCAAATAACTAATTGTTTCAATGTTACACTACCATGGATGTATACGGGAATTTGCTCTATTTATAAATCTGATAACTTTTGAGTAACTGCAAATAGGCAACTTAGCGAATCGTTAAGTTTGTTTCCTATAGTTACTTGCTGATGTTAAGGAAGTATGTGAATTACCTGTATCATGTATGAAATTGCTTTGATATTACCGTGACAATTTGATTCAAAGCCTGGTTACCTTCATGTTACTGTACCGTGAATGTGATGTTATAATTATTTGGAAATATACGACCTGAGTACGTCCTACAATTGACTGCGTTAAGATTACAATAGTATGCAGTTAAACCTGTGAAAAATGAGATTTATGGACATCATGTAGTTGCTTACGTCAGTATTATATTGATTGCCATGGGATTACTGTATGGATTTACTTTGAATTTTGAATGATTTGATCAATTGTGATAGATCATGGAACTAATGATTGATTTGAACAGTGAATTATTGAATGGCGTATAATGTAGACCTAAGACATTTGATTTACATATGAAATATATGTATAACGTAAGTTTGAAGTACCAAACTTCTTAAGGTGGAGAGGCTGTGACGACCCAGAATTGCTAATCGTGATTTTAATAAATTAACTATGTGTTAATTCTAATTGAACTAAGTGCCTAGTAATTTAATTTGCACATATCTGTCCAAATTGGAAAATTACTTGTTAAGGTCACAACCTTAGAACTGAAATTGACAATCATATTGGGTGCACAAATTGAAATTGGGTACATGGATGGGCTCATGGGAATTTTTAGAGCCATTTGAGAAGTTTAATTGAAAATTGATTTAGTTTACTGAAATTGTTTATGATTGAATTGAGCCTTAATTGGACCTATTAATTACATTCCTACATGTTAATTATGTGATTAAGTATTATAGATTGTTATGAGATTTATTGATTTGTATTGTTTGAACAGATATGTTAGAATAAAAATTAAACCTGCTTAATTCGCTAATTTTAACAAGTTAGAATTAAATAATTGGATAGAAATTAGCGCCTAATTTACATTACTATAATTTAATATAGTGTAATTGAGATTATAAGATGATGAAAAGTAATTTAATTTGAGTGAATTTGATTTAAATTAATTTATTAGCCTATTAAATTTAAACCTAATATATGTGTAAGGCTATGAATAAGAGCCTAAATCAACAATAGAAAAAGAGAGTTGGTGGCCTTGGTGAGCTATACACGTAGAAAGAGAAAGGGAGAGCTTATGAGAATTCAACAAAAACAAGGAAAAGAAGAAAAGAAAAGAGAGAGGAAGAACATTGAAAAAAACTATTTAACTCTTCACAATTCTTCAAGTTAAGGTAAGATTTTCATTCAATTTCTTGAAATTAAACTTCCCACACTCATTATCTTCTAAAACAAAGGGTCAATTAGGATGAATTCTTCATTAATTGGGAGCTTTAATGTTGGAATTGATAAAGTAGAACATGCAAGCTAAGTTAGGAAAGAATTGAAGGAAATTGGACCTAAATTCAACATGCATGGCATGAATTTATGATATCTTTGTTTACATATACATTTTCTTGCATGAACTTCATGAATTCTCTAAGCTTTAAAGAGCTTTCATCATAAAGTTTGGACCACATGGTTTATAGTTTATAATAGTTTTGGAGTCTTTGATTAACCAATTGAAAGAATTAATTCTAGTTTTGAGCATGCATGATTTTATTGTGTTCATACTCATTTCTTCTTGCATGGGTTTTCAATTTGCAAGGAAATTCCATGGGATGTAAAGTTTTAAAGTTCAAATATGTATATCTATGTCTAAGCATTTTATTTCAAAAGTTTATTTGATTTTTTATTGGAAACACTTGTGTTTGAGGATGGAAGTTGAGTTTAAAAATTTACACTTATATGTCTTATGCAACTATATACCCAAGTGAGGATTTGATTTCTTTCCTAACAATTTGGTTATTGTTTCTAAGTTTTACCTTGTGTTTCATGGAAAAGGTTCAAGTCCAACATGTTTCTATGAGTTTTTTGGAATGAATTGCATGAAAATAAACTTGTTTTGGCAAGGAAACACACTGCTCAAACAGAGCAGTTTTTCGGACTATTTCTACAACAGCCCCGCACGTGCAGCTTGGAACCCCGCATGTGCGGCCCTTTTTGGTAAGACCCGACTTGTTTTTCGCTTCTCTTTTTCACCTCCCGGGCCTCCGATTTCATGGTTTTAAAATGTTTTCATAACCATTTGCATCTCACAAGTGCATTAGAATGAATAAATAAAACATTAGAACTACATGAATGAAGACGAATGGTAATTGAATAAGTAAACAATCGAATCAATGGTATTGGCTAAGGATTGAATGTAATTGTATCGTTGTGCTTAAATTTATTTGTCTAGGTTGGACGCCGAATCAATAGTACGTGCACCGAGGAGCCCACTGTAAGTAACAATGTTGTAAAGATATGTTCAAATTGGATTTATTTTCTGAATGATAAATTATATTGTTTCTGAACGATTACTTTTTATCGATTAAATGATGATCCTCTTTTGAATTGTATTCGTGGCATCCATAGCATATTGTTATTGTTATTGATATCATTATTATTATAGAGATCTCTGTCAGTTCCAAATCTTGGAACTATTGTTATTGTATGATGGCCATCAATTGATTGTTCGGTCTTTTAAGACCCAGTGTATCGTTGCTATCAGATATACCACGTACGGCTTATATAATTATTGATTGATTGAATTGATTGAATCGAATGATTGATCGACAAATTATATTGATTGAAAATGTTCTAATGCTAATTGATTGTTTCAAGGATTGAAGGACATCATTCTTAACCTCTTTACACATTTGTTATTCATTGGGCTCTAGCTCACTATTTATTATATATATGTAGGCAATCAAGCACCGGATCAGAGTTAATGGCGTCAACCCGAAACTTGTTTTTGTCAAGCCAACTATTGTGCCTCACTACGAGGTTCCGAACCATTGCATGTCGGGCTTAGTGGGTGATTCAAATTCACCATTTTGACAAAATGTCTATGTTTATGAGATAAAAATGTTTATTGGGTATTGTTAACTATTTTCGAAAATGGGATTTAATTCCTTACATTGTGTTTTGTCTTGTATATATATATTTTATGGACATAAGTGTTTGTGTATGTAACTATGTATATGAAAATTGATTTCCATTCAGGTCCTCACAGCTCATTGGACGATGTATGTTATTATTGATTGGCTTTTGCCAGCCCATTTATATTGTATTATTGTTAAGCAGGCCTTTGGTAATTACAGATTACTGGCCGGTTACGACGTTAAACCTATATGGGGCAGGTTTGGGTCGTGATAAGTACCAATGCTGGTAGTCACACTATTCCCAAACCCACTAAAATCAATACAGTCGCCACAGCCGACCCATTTGCTAATACCAGTCTACAAACAGCCAGCCCAACCCGAGCTCAAGGTAGAACTTTCACCCCCCTCTATATAAGCCTAACTAGCACACTAAAAGTCTTGATGGAAAGAGGGTATCTCAAACCCCTTGATCCTCAACCTCTACCTAATCCACTCCTTACTAGACATAACCCCACTAAGTACTGTGTGTACCATCAGCAGTGCGGTCATGGCACCGATCGTTGCTACCGCCTTCATCATGAGGTCCAGAATCTCATCGACAATCGGACGATAGCTCCACCTCAAGATCCCAATGACCAAGTACCTCATCCACATCTCAATCTAATCCATACACTCCCATCCACCTACAACCCCAGCATATACATCACCACAGTCCATTTACCTAAGCCTGAGGTGTTCATTCTAGAAAACATGGACTTCTGTATGATGGATTCACTTGAACACCAATCATCTCAAACCCTTGAACCCACTACTTCTGAGCTTATAAGAATGATTGAAGATCTTCAGAGAGCTGTGGCAGATCTGGCCTTTGGGATATTGGCTCCATCATCGACCACATCACATGCCAGAAATTTCATGCCAAAAGGCTCTCCAATCTTGGGGCAAGCTATAATTGAAAATGGCCAACCTAAAGCCATCCCAGGTCTGGGCAATGACATGTCGATAACAACTGGGCTTCGCTCTGATATAGCAACCTAATTCCTTGGCAAAGTGGAGACAAATGGCAAGAACAAGGTAGGGGCAAGCATTGGTCCTTATGAACATCTTCAGTGCGCTGTTGAGGCTTTGAAAGTCGAAGGACTGAACAAACAGCAAGTGCTCACAGTTGTTGCAAAGACTGTGGATGACACCTTTGCCACTCAAGAAGAGAGCATTCTGAATCAAGGGGCAAGCCGGGAAAAGGGATGTCGTACTAGAAACACCTCCGTCAATTCTAATCCTACACTCAGAAGAGATCATCAAACCCAGTCAGCACTTGCCAACCCCTTTGCCGATACATCCAACATAACTCCACAAACCTCGAAGCACCAACCCCGATGCCAGAGGATCTTCACCCCGCTTTACATGACCTTGTCCAAAGCTCTCCAAATCCTTATAAGACAAGGCCATCTCAAACCCTTTGAGCCTCGGCCTCTCCCGAATCCCCTTCCAGCTAAGCATAATCCGGCCAAGTATTGTGTCTTCCATCAACAAACCGGCCATGACACTGACAGTTGCTTTTGTCTTCGCCATGAAATACAAGATCTGATTGATAAAGAGGTCATCGTCGCACCAAGTCCTGCAAAGTCTATCCCCACCGGATCAATGAACTTGGGGGATAATGTGATTATGTGATCAGGGAATGAACCACCTACTGATGGCGCTCATTTTTACTCCACTCATTTTTACTCCAGATGTGGTGGATGGCACACACTGTTTTAAGCAATTTCAAAATAATGTTTATAGTAGTTCCTAACTTGGGTATTGAGTCAGTTTTGTTGTGTTGTATTGAGTCTATCTTGTTGTATCGAGTCAGTCCTGTTGTATTAGAGTCAGGTGATTTCGGGTGTGTTAACTCGAGCATCACTTTCTTGTTTTGTATTTGTTTTTTTTTACACTTTTTCTTTTGTGTCTGTTTCTACCATTAAGCCAGTTGTGCCAGAAGATCTGAATGAAATGGCAAAGATTTTCACCTACTTTTCTGTGCCCTGAAATCATTACATTGACCTATGTTTTTTTCAAAACTCTTTTAACACTGTGACGAAAATAAAGAGGAAGGAATTCCTTGGGATTTGCAAAAATTTGATCAATTTAGAGGAAAAGAGGCATGCTAAGCCTTTAATGAATGAGATCATGTTTGTTAATGTGAGTATTGAGAAAGATCTTGGCTTGATTCAGATTGGTTCTGTATTGTCTTTGACGCGAGCAACTAGTCGCTTTATTAAAAGATTTCAAAAAAATGTTTTGCGTGGTCTTATGAAGACATGCCTGTAATTGATCTTGAGATTGTGCAGCATAGGATCGCTCCCGGTCTCGAGACTTGACCCATTTTGCTTTCAAACCTTGACTCAGAATGTTCAATAATCAATCACAACATAAGGCTTGTATGGCCGGATCGGAAGCAGCCTTGAACTAGGGACAAGAAGGTCAGATCAAGAAGGTTAGATGTCATCAAAGGAAGCTTGCAAAGCTAAATCAGAAGTAGCCCTTGAACTAGGGGTAAAAATGTTAGATGTGCTCAAAGATTCAAAAGATGGGTCATTCCACAAACCAAGACTGGCAAGAAAGCCAAATCCCAAAATCTGAGAGAAAAGAAATTATTGCTGAAGGGCAATCGAGTTCCTATCCACAACACTAGGGGCAAATTCAGATCCCAATTGGATGGGCTCTCACATCATTAAGACTATTTGGTCAGAAACAGCAGCCATTCTCCTGGATTCAGATGGCTTAGAGATCCTACGACCGATCAACATGGACAAGTTAAACTTTTTTTTATCCTTGAGTGGCTTGCTGGGCCGAAAACACAGAAAGGCGATCCAGGAAAAAGTTAGAGCACAAAAGAAGAAAAAGAACAAAAAAGAAAAAGAACATAAATGAAGAAAAGAAAAAAAAAGAAGTGAAAAAAAGAAAAGAATTGAAAAGAAAAAAACAGAGCTCGCATAAGTTGAAAACCCAGAAGGGCAGCCTTGGCAAAAGTTAGAGCGTAAAATGAGAATGTTAACACCCGAGTGAATCTCAACCCGAAACTACGTACGACCTGATTTCCATCTTTGGGATCGTGAGGCAACTTCATCTGAAGTTTGGCCCCAACCATTTCCAACCTGCTTGGCCCATCCATGTTGATTAGCTTATCTTTGTTCAACTCAGCTATCCTATCCATGTGCGAATTGGCTCATCTTCGTTCAAACTCGGTTGTCCTATTCCGTTAGAATGATTGAAAGTTCAGATATGAGGTTGTGCATCTCAAGAGTAGATTCTATGTTGGCCGGGTAATGGCCATTTGCAAAAATAGATTTTGAGAATTTTTAATGAGGTTGACTAGTTTTCTCGAAAATTATTTCATTTTTCAAAAACTGGACCATTTCTTGGATCCAAAAAAGGGAAAATTTTTAGTGCTCACAACCTGATTTGCATGATTTCAAATCAAAAAGTTGAATAAGCCTGTTAATCTAACTTTCATGTTGGTCAAAATTGTCTTAGCAGAAATCCAAAAACAAAAAAATGGTCAAAATGATAAACTAGGGGCACAGTTGAGTCAGGTTTTCCGTCTTTCCCTCATTATCAATGCACTCGCCAGAAAGGGCACAACTGAAGCTAACAGTAGAAGCCCAAAAGCTTTTACATCCTCCAAGCAGCGAGGTATCAAGCCAAGTATGAAGCACGAACTGGAAATGAAACGGGATGTTCAGTTCCTTCATCCGGACGATCACACCCAAATTGGCATCTGACCCAGAATGGGGACGTAGAAAATACAATGTGTCAGACCAATCAATTGTATACCTGGCCGGTGGGACATGCCAACCGATGTGAGTTACAAATTTGCTCTAGTCGCACCACAACCCCTCTATGGGAAAGTTCACTAGTTGTGAGTGAAAGACGAAGAATCTAGTAGAATACTAGGGGCAAGAGCCCACAACTTCCTATTTATCTATCAACCAACTAGGGGAGGGATAGAAAATAAGAGAGATTAAAGAATAGAGAGACGTGCGTTGAGAGAAAAGTGAGTAAAGGGCTTTTTCAGAGAAAAAGAGAATGAGTGCCAGACTGATGTGAGAATCACAAATGAGAAAGGGTGGGAAACAATATCCGAAGAAACAGGCTCCTCGTGGATTGAGAGGTCTCCCACCGATGGATAGTAGAATGTCCAAATGTTGTGTTTGTTGTTTTTGGTTTGTCTCAATTCTTGTTTTGAGTCTTTTTGAGTGTCAATAGATGTGTTTAAGTTGTTTTACCTTTGTTTTTCCTTTGTTGAGTCGTTTTGACTGTGGTCAATCGTAGGCTCAATACCTAGTTAAGAACTCATTTTCACTCTCAATTTCAAAAAAAAAAATCGTTTAGTGCTCGGAGTGTTGTGTTATTCTCCACATTTGTGCAAAACAGGATTTGTTCTTTCATAAAACTGCAAGGTTCAACCCAGGTCATGTGAGAACAACCGAACCAGGACCTATCTGAAGCTACATAGGTTCCGGACTGCAAAGCAAAAGAAAAGAGGAAAATTTTGGAGCATCTTAGTGTGTTTCAACTTCAGCAAAGTCCGAGACTGCATTCCAAGTGCATCTTCTCAGGCCTCACCATTTCTCTGGAGTATAAGTGTATCTCGACCCTAAGTTTAAGCCTGCTTCAAGTCAGAATGGCAATTAAAGCAGCATGCAGATGTTACCTCTCGCCAATATAAACAGGATCTATCCTTTTTGAGTTGAGCATGTTGCAAAGTCCTCTGAGAGGTAAATTGGAGGCACCAAAGTACATATTTGCCTCCCTTCTTGCAAAGAATGTGCACTTTCATATACATTTCTGTTGCATGAATGCCGCGCATCGTTTATGATTCTTGCATAGAATATGCTTTCAATGTTGCATAGAATATGTCTGTCTCTTGCATACAATATGCTTTCAATATTGCATAGAATATGCTCTTGTTTCATGCATAGAATATGCTTTTAGTGTCGCATAGAATATGCTTGTTTCATCCATAGAACATGCTTTCAATTAACATTATGCATCTATCGCACAATAATCTTACTCAGTGCATCTATTTCACAATTTCATATCATTCGTACTGTCTTGTGCACCTTGTGGTTGTGTATCATTCGCACTGTTTTGTACGCCTTGTGGTTGTGTATCACTCGCACTGTCTTGTGTACTTTGTGGTTGTGTATCACTCACACTATCTTGTGCACCTTGTGGTTGCGTCTCACTTGCAATGTCTTGTGCATTCTTTGGTCTAGGAGACCTTAAAATCCTGCATTTACACTCGCGCTTTCTTACGTATCGCACTTTTTTATGTAGTTTACAATCGCGCTTTCTTGCGCATCGCACTTTTTTGTACAGTTTACACTCGCGCTCTCTTGCGCATCGCACTTTCTTGTGCAATTTACACTCACGCTTTCTTGCGCATTTATTCACTCTTTCTCTACTTGCGTGAGGCGCGTTTGGACGTATTCGCACTTTTTTTTGTGCATTACACTCGCGCTTTCTTGCGCATCGCACTGTCTTATGCACCTACATTGGACTGTTTTGTGCACTTTGCATATTGCACTGTTTTGTGCATTCACATCTGTTTCGTGCATTCACTTGCATCGCACTGTCTTGTGCACCTATATAGCACTGTTTTGTGCATTCACTTTGCATCGCACTGTCTTGTGCACTCTTTGGTCTAGGAGACCTTAAATCCTCTAAAGGTGCAATTCCTTTAGTGTTTGTCGTGACTGAACGACTTCTAGTGGTCTGGTATAGCCACCTGCCTGTGTTTGCGGTGAGTCCCTAGGAGACCAACTAAGACGGTGGAAACTAGAGTTCGAATGACTGATGCCTAGAATGCAAAGGTTCAGGATTTCCAAGACTAAACTCTAGTTTAAATACCCAGGGGTGTATCCTTGGCTTGAAATCTGTAAGGCAGCTCCATAGGTTGAGGTAGTGTGTATGCGCCTCAATTCTGGATACTGAACCAACCTAGTCTGTCCCCCTGTTGGAGAATAGGGAAAGCTGTGACCATAGCTAGGGAGAAAAGTAGTACTTGTGGTTCAGAAACGCAAGATACAAAAGCGGGAGATCCCCAACAGCATAAGGTGAGTCATCACTAATTGCCCCTATAAGATGCTTTCGAGAGCATCACTTTCTAGCTGCATCATCGTATCTATCATAAGTGTTGCATAACATCTATTGCATTGCATATAGCATTTATCGCATGCATCTACTGCATTATCCATTTTATTGCCTACATCCTTTTCATGTAAGCTTAGTCTGGCATGTGCTCATGCATTTCCTTCGTTAAAGCATGGTTCTGTGATGAGGTGTGCGTGCCTATTCCACTAGGAGAATCATGGTCTGAGGGTTTCGGCACCTTTTCTGTGTTAGACGTGGTCTGTTTTGTGTTCATGCTTTTTCTAAGTAAAATGTGGTTTAGTCGCGCGCCTTATTCACTACATCCATTGCATCCATTGCATTGTACTTTGTTTTGTTGTATTTAGCATTTAGGTTCACGATCTTTCCTCAGCAGATCATTTATCACTTATATCATGCCACTCAATTACTTGTATTCTTCTGCGAAACACATAGTTACGCATGTGCACCGCCTATCCTACTAAGAGAATTTTGGTTTGAGGATTCTGGCACTTTTTCTGTGTTAATCGTAGTTTGATATTGCATCTCTATCTCTTTATGGTATTTGTATCGTTTTGCACTGCTTGTGGTTTGATGATTCAATTACATTGTGTATCATGTGCATTGTTTCGTTGCATTGCATATCGTTTGCATTGTTTTGTCATATTGTGTATCATTTTGCATCCTGCCGCAAAACTACGCTGGTTTGATTCCTTGCAAAGGGATACGTAGGTAGCCTCTGGTATGACCATTCTTTGTTTGTTTGGTTTTTTGTCTGAGTCTTCTACCTTGTCAAAAAGGGGTCATTTCTGGGCTTCGACATTCACTCTCGTCATTTTATGAGTTCCGAGTTCTGTCAAAGAGGGGCAACTGTAGACACCCTATTTTTGACCGACCTCAAGACTTAGACGTCATCGTTTGTGCACTCAATAATTGTGCTTGTTTGAGCACCCGAAATTCTCGGCGGAACGCCTTGTCTTTAAGCCTCTAAACCCATTTTGTTTGTGCTTGTTTTTGGGCCAAACCTTGGTGCCTTTTTCGTGGAAGGGAGAGGAGCCTTGTCAGCCACTTTTTGTTCCTATACAGTTGACGTAGCCGGTCGGCTAGTTGAGGTGCCAATCGGCTACCTAAAGTGGTCGACAGCCATTTGTTCCCTTTTTCAAATATTTGTTTGCCAGCTGTTGTTCACTGAAGGCCATCTCCATACACGTGTATGGAGGAATAAATACAAGCTCTAAGCTTGATTTTCTATATATAGGGGATGCTTTCCCCATTTTGGGAGGCTGGAAAATTTTGGATCAAAATTCTCTCTCTCTCTCTCTCTCTCTCTCTCTCCTCTCTTGTTTTATGCTTGATAGTTGATTTTCTCTACACCTTTGCGCACTAGCCCTTAACCAAATTGGACCACCTTGGAGTTGAGGTCCCTTGAAGCCAATTTTGGGCTGTTGGAAAAAGGTTTGAGCCTAAAAGAGTGCCTGTTTTGTGCTGAGCTTCAAGAGGTATATTACTTACCTTGTAGGCTTAGTTTTAATCACTTGCTTGACCATCTTTTTATACTGTTTTGGGCATAGTTTCCAACTACAAAAAGCTTTGATTTTTTGGCCTTAACATGTTGGTTTGAAGCCATTTTGTGCTAAGGGGTTGTCTACCCTTCTTGTTGCTTATTTGTGTGAGCCTTTGCACCATCTTTTAGCATATTAAAATCAAACTTTTTAGGCTTTTAAACCACTGAAATTCAGAGTTATTTCAGTGGTAAAAAGCATGTTTTGAAGTCCAAAAATAGATGGGTTAGCCTCCCTTCCTTGTGTCTGACTTCCATGCTGAGTTAGCATCACATGGTAGCATGTTTTTGTGGCTAAACTTAGCTTATTTCTAGCATGTGTTTGCCTCTGATTAGGTATGATTTAGCTCTATTTTGGGTTGCTTTGGTCATGTAAGCCTTGTTTTGCATAGTTGTAATACAAATGGCTTCATTAGCTTGGCATTTTAGGCCTCGAAACATGTTTTTCTTGGAATGATTGCATGTTGTAGTGTCTTTTAATATGTAATTTCAATGTATATAGCCCTGTCACATGCTCATTTGTTTCACTCTTTCATTGCTCTTCAGAGTTGTGTCTTGAGTCTTGTTTGCAAGCTAACATGTGAGCATGTTTTTCTAACATTTGGTACCTCAATCTCAGCATGATTTAGTCACTATTTTGACTGATTTTAACTCCGTTTTGAGTTGGTTTGGCCCTTTGAGGCTTGTATTGTATGGTTGTAGTGCAATCTCTTTCACTAGCTTAGTAAGTTAGACTTTTTAGCATGTATTGTATGAGTTGCTTGCATGTTTTAATACCATTTTACACTCCATTTCAACATTGAAATCTCTGCAATCTCCCTTGATTATTCACTTTTTTATTTGTTTTGAAAGTGACTTCAAACCCCTTGTTGGCTTGAGTGTGGAATTGAGACTCTCATGCCTAATGGTTTAATTCCTTCAAGAGTTCATTACCAACAGCATGAGGCTTCTTGCATGCTCAAGGCACTTGTGGTTTAAGCCCTCTTTCCATTAGAGGACATTCACCTTTTGGACTAATCAATTAAAGAAAATGAACTAAGTAAAAGGGGCAAGATTGAGCATCCTTGTGTTGCATTGCATGTGTTCGGATCGAATGTTAATCTAAAAATGAGACGTTTCATACTCAAAGTAATGAAACGTGCCACTTTTCTTAGTCACCATCACCCTTGATCATACATGATAGGGTGGTGGTTGTATTAGTTTTGTTTGTGCATTCATTAACCTTGTACAATCTTGGTTCCCTAGCCATCATGCATTAAAAATTCTTGGTTGGTGGCTTGAGAGCCAAGTGCTACACTCCTTTGAGCTTGAGAAATGATAAGGAGGGTAGCAGTACATGCATTTCTTGAAAATGCATTGTTTTGCCTCTGTTTGCTCTCTGTTACAACAAAAGAATAAGTCCAGAAAAGATGGTGGCTGACCGGCCACTTGAAGTCGCCGACCGGCCAATTAGAATTGGCCAAGAAGTGGCCGACCACTTTTTATGAAGCCACCGGTAATTTTGCACAAATGTGTTCCTGTGTTAGAGCAGAGGCAATCTGGAAGTTGGTACAATTTTCGGTGATCAAATGAATGTAAACAGAGGCATCCGATGGCAAGGTAATATCATTTTCGGGTGGAGCAACCGAGCATGCATGCATCCCTCGTCCCAAGACCATTTAATTGCTTTTGTTAGCTTAGAATAAGTTATCTAATTCATTCATACATGTGTTGTAATTAATTAGCTTAATTCGTTTTGTAATATTTTAATTAGCTTAGCATAGCTAGTTACTCAATATCGGTTTGTAATAATTAGTTAACTAGAATAGTTAATTAGTTTCGTGTTGTAATAGTTAGCTTAATTAACGTAGTTAGCTTAGCTTATTCATTTGGACCCTTCTTCGCGAGGGCACAATGTTGTAATAAGTGTGCGTGCATGTATGCATGTCTTCCAACTTCACATCTTTCTCCCTTTTATTTATCCGCTTTCGATGGTTAGATTAGAGACATGTTTTTGGATTAGTATACCTTATGCTCGCATGTTTGCATTCATTTATTTGTCTTGCATGCACTGAGACTTGGCGCATCATTCAAACTGTATTGTCTTTTCAATACTTATTTGAATACGTGTTTCAAAGTATGTTATCAAATTGTATCATATGTCATATTAGTAACCGAGCCTATTAATTGCATTATTGCATGTGTTGCATTAGACATTTAACATAGTTAGGATCATGCATTTTTTCTAACTAGTTTTTGTTTTGGCTTGGAGTACTCGGTGAGTTTTATGTTTTAGCATACTTGCATAAGTGTGATTGCTATATCGCCATGATTAGCATGCTTGCCGTGAGGCTATGTACTTACTTGCTAAATTGCATGAATGCCTGTGGATGAAGGCTTTGTTGCTTGAATTGGAACAATTCAATGAATGTATGTTTTAAGCCCACTTTGCGAAGTGGCAAATCATATTTTAAGCCCACTTGAGGGTGGCAAATTCAAATCATTTTTCAAAAGCAAACATAAGTTGAATTCGTTCCAAGTCTTGCGACTTAGCCTATACTTGTATGTGTGCGTCACATAGTAAAGTTAGCTAATAACCAGAATAAGAACACATGTGTTTATAAAACAACATATCATGATTAGTAGAGACCAATCTTTTGATCGGACGAGCGGGGGTGCTTATATCAGGACCTTTCCCTCTCGTACTCAAGTTCTGAGCGAGGTAACTTTGGTGATGACGGACCCGTGGCCTTTGGTACAAGTCAGGATTTTCCAAATTTTTCAAAAATAAAATATTTAGATGGCGACTCTATAATCTGGCAAAGCAGTCTAATTTTGGCATTATTTGATTTAAAATCTAATTTTCCAAAAGACTTCTTTGGATTGAACTCTTTAGTGTTTATCGGTTTACATTGTACTTTGTGAGATTAGATTGAGCGTGAGAGTCCGAATAGGACCAATTTGAGCTCTCTAAAGGGGGGCGAAAAAGTCGAGCTACAAGGCCCTTTTATTTTTCAAACACAGAACACTGTCTTTGGAGGTTAATGTAACTCCATTGTCCTAGAAAACAAATTTTCTTCCAAAATTTATTTCTCTATTTTAAAATCGTTTTTAGCCCAGTATTCTCTCAAATATTTTCCTAACTCAATGAACTAGCACTGTTAAAATATTATAATGGTTGAACTTTGTTTTGGTATGGGTTTCATTTTTTTTTGTCGACCATACATACGAAAGAAGAAGTGTGTTAATTCTTAAGAAATTTTGTGATGATTCCAAAGATATTCTATCACATTTATTTTGGTTGTCATATATGATTGTGTTGTGCTATATAAACATTATGTCACTGTGGTTCTCAAACTAAAACTTGCACATACATAAAAATGTGGATTTGAAGTAAAGAAACACGAAATTGAACCAATGATACATTAAAAATTTAAAAGTGATGGGGTGAGCCCGGTTTAAAAACTTGCGCCAGTGAGTTGCGAACCCTAACATGGCACGAAAAGGTATTTCGGCTCTTATCGGTGTAGGCGATATAAGGTTGATGGTGCGGGTGTCACAACATAGATCGTTCCCTTGTGGCAGACTGTGATGTCACGACTCGGGTATATAACCCTGGTGCGTAAGCATCATTGGTAGTTATAGCAAGTAACGTTTGAATATTTGACCAAGGGGGAGTTAGAATTGCCCATGGCCATTACTTAGCGGTTGAGTGAAAATAGTGTTCCGTGGGGAGTTACTTAAACTTATCTGATAAACTAAATCTATGAGAATTTAAAAAGAAAAGTGGGCATTTTTCTTATGATAAAATACTACTTCCGTTTGCCATTGTTTTTTTTTATTATCTACTGTTATTATTTCAACTGATGGCATTTCTGTTATGCTTATTAAATGCTACCTGTTATTCATTACTCGCATTATTTATTAATTGTGAATATTATTATCGGCGGGTATTTTCGGATTGTAGTATATTATTGAGCTCGTCGCTCATTGGCATTCTCGTTACTGGCGTTTATACCAAATCCAAGAAAATGAAGGAAACACCGAGGCCTTGCAAGGAAACATTGACCTTGGTTAGCTTGAAGAGTTTTCAAGTTCCACGAACCATTTTCTAAGTTTCCTAATTTTCTCTAGTTTTCTTTTATATATATATATATATTTTGTCTTTGAGACTAAGTTTTAAGTTTTATTAAATTGTAATTTGAAAACTTTCAATTTACGGGTTGTTAATTAATGGATGTTAGTGATATTGGTGGCAACATTGATTTTAAGTTCTAAATTTTATTATGATGTCCTTAAAATTTGAGGCGTCACATCGCTCAAGTGTAAAGCCCGACGCTTGGCATTAAACACAACTCTCAATATCTCTGAAGTTAGACTGAGATACTGGATGATCCAAAACATCTCTTAAGCATACACTTGACCGCTTGAGCATTCCAAGAAATTTGACAGACTAAATGACTCCTGCTCAAGTACACAATTATTTTAGCACGAACTCTTTTTCTCAGGCACAATTGGTTGGATTCGCATTTAAACTCTCTCAAACTCATAGATATAAAAGAGCTAATACAACTACATTTAAATAGAATTTTGTCAAATAACATTACTAATTACAAGATACCTAACAGTGTGCAACAACATGTGCCCTATTTTTAATATGTCGAAGTTATGAGTTATCTAAGGCTAATAGAACATATATATATATATATATAAAACATATACAGAATCATTTGAACGAGCAATGTGATGCCTTTACAGTATGGGCAAGGCCTATATTACAATATAGAATAATTGATATTCTTTTTGGATATGCTATGCCCATTTTAATCTTACAATTTTTAGAATATATTCTAATGTATTCACTTTATGTTGATAGGATAAACTCTGCACTGCTATTAATCAACATTACCTGTCTGCCAGTTGGACCCATTTTCCTAGTTGTAGTGGTCTTGATAATCGTAACCGGTCTTCCAGTAAGAAATAACAAACTTGTAGACTGTATTATATATATATATATATATATTTAGCTGAAACGCAAGATGATATTTGTAATTTATAGACATTTCTATTCCAAGCAAAAGTGGATTTTGACAGTCCATATTAAATATAAATTTAGGTGAAATTTTTCCAAGGCTTAAACTTCATTTTGTTCAGACTAAAATGAAGCAATTAGTTTTCTATTAAAAAATAATAGTTAATATGAAATGTTATTTTTTAAAATAAATTAATTACTCACAGAATTAAAATATAAAAGTAAAAGAAAATAGTCTAGAAGGGTATCAATATCATATTTAATAATTTAACAGAAACTAATTGATAATTGGGCAAATTATATTCATGGTCTGTATAATTTGGGACTTGTGTCACTTTATTCTCTGACCTTTCAATTGTGATATATTTGATCCTAAATTTTGAATTTCGTTCCAAATAAGAACAATTGAAGATACCGCTTCCTTTGCAAACGAAAAATACTCCATTTCAAAGTCGTTAATTGAATAAAATATAAACTAGTTTAACAAAAATAAATGTCAAATTTTTCTTTGAATTTTTAAAAATTATTTATACCCACCAAATATAAAATTATATAAAAATGATAAATTTTTTATTTTTTTATTTTTTTACCTTTTTACCATATTAATTTTTACTATGTGTTTGGATGATGATTATGTAATGAGTGATTGTTTGTTGATGTTTTTGGATGGTTATTATGTAATAGATGGTTGTTTTTGTTGTTAACAGATAATTTTAGATAGTAATTAGGTTTTTAATGTGTAATTGATATGTTTAATATATGAAATATTTTTAATT